>JAVIAB010000041.1:31035788-31233288 GCA_032433765.1 Megaustenia siamemsis
TTTAATTCTTCAGCTCTGGGACAGGAAGTAATGCGTGATGGATACCCCGAGCACTGTTGATCAACAAACCAATGTTACAAGTTTGAACACAACGATATCACATCGAGGGTTCGTGGGGTCACCGAGGGCCATCCCCGAGGGCGGGATATTGGAGTTCTGTTGGATTAGAGTGGGGTGAAGGGTGGGTTAAAGATGGGGACAGATTTACAAAACGGAGGCGGTGAAATAGATATATAGAATGTGAGACGTTAATAGAGACAAAGGGACGGATAGATAGATAGATAGATAGATAGATAGATAGATAGATAGATAGATAGATAGATAGATAGATAGATAGATAGATAGATAGATAGATAGATAGATAGATAGATAGATAGATAGATAGATAGATAGGTAGATAGATAGATAGATAGACAGACAGACAGACAGACAGACAGACAGACAGACAGACAGACAGACAGATATATAGATAGATAGATAGATAGATAGATAGATAGATAGATAGATAGATAGATAGATAGATAGATAGATAGATAGATAGATAGATAGATAGATAGATAGATAGATAGATAGATAGATTAGATAGATAGGTAGATAGGTAGATAGGTAGATAGATGGATAGATAGATAGATAGATAGATAGATAGATAGATAGATAGATAGATAGATAGATAGATAGATAGATAGATAGATAGATAGATAGATAGATAGATAGATAGATAGATAGATAGATAGATAGATAGATCTGCGTAGGTGATTATGTCCTCTCCACAACTTTCAATTTTTATTAATGTTTCACTTGTCTTTATTGTGCATTGCGGTGATGTCTTTTTCTTTGTTGTTACCATTACTTCTGTCTTTTTTTATTTTATGGCTGAGTCCTTTATTTTTGCTTTCTTTCACTATAATGTCTAACATTACTTGTAACTCATTTTCACTCTTAGTGATTCATTTACGATTGCTAAGAGATTAAGAATGTATCATCAGCATACCCCAAATTATTTATATTATGACCTCTAATTGTTATTACATGCATGCACTTTATGGATCTTAAAATAATCTCACTATACATATTAAATGAATCTGGTAACAGCACACAGCCTTGTTTACCACCCTGTTTTATTTGTTGAAACCTTTCCAATTGGTTTCCAGTTCTTATGGCCGCTGATTCTTGCCAGTACATGTTCTTTATTATTCTTAGATATTTCCTCTCTACGTTTATGCCTTCTAAAATTTTGATTATTTCTTGGTTCTTTATTTGTCAAATGCTCTGGTGTAATCTATGAAACATAGGTTTAGATCACTTCTTTTCCCTTCTATTGGCTCTTTCTCCTAGAGATTTTATGATGCAAATGGCATTTTTCGTACCTTGACCTCCAACAAAACCACACTCTCTTCTTCTACCTTTCAGCTCCCTGTGGAGCATAGGCCTTCAACAAACACTTTCAGCTCCCTGTGGAGCATATGTCTTCAACAAACACTTTCAGCTCCCTGTGGAGCATAGGTCTTCAACAAACACTTTCAGCTCCCTGTGGGGCATAGGTCTTCAACAAACACTTTCAGCTCCCTGTGGAGCATAGGTCTTCAACAAACACTTTCAGCTCCCTGTGGAGCAAAGGTCTTCAACAAACACTTTCAGGTCCCTGTGGAGCATAGGTCAACAAAAAAAACTCCCAGCTCCCTATGGAGCATAGGTCTTCAACAAATACTTTCAGCTCCCTGTGAGGCATAGGTCTTCAACAAAAATTTTCAGCTCCCTGTGGGGCATAGGTCTTCAACAAACACTTTCAGCTCACTGTGGAACATAGGTCATCAACAAACACTTTCAGATCCCTGTGGGGCATAGGTCTTCAACAAAAACTTTCAGCTCCCTTTAGAACATAGATCTCCAACAAACACTTTCAGCTCCCTGTGGGGCATAGGTTTTGAACAAACACTTTCATCTCCCTGTGGAACATAGGTCTTCAACAAACACTTTCAGCTCCCTGTGGAGCATAGGTTTTCAGCAAACACTTTCAACTCCCTGTGGAGCATATGTCTTCAAGAAACACTTTCAGCTCACTGTGGAACATAGGTCTTCAATAAACATTTTCAGCTCCCTGTGGAGCATAGGTCTTCAACAAAATCTTTTAGCTGCCTGTGGGGTATAGGTCTTCAACAAACACTTTCAGCTCCCTGTGGAACATAAGTCTTCAACAAACACTTTTATTTCCCTGTGGAACCTAGGTCTTTATCAAACACTTTTAGCTCCCTGTGGGGCATAGATCTTCAACAAACACTTTCAGCTCCCTGTGGAACATAAGTCTTCAACAAACACTTTTATTTCCCTGTGGAACCTAGGTCTTTATCAAACACTTTTAGCTCCCTGTGGGGCATAGATCTTCAACAAACACTTTCAGCTCCCTGTGGAACATAAGGTCTTCAACAAACACTTTCAGCTCCCTTTGGAACATAGGTCTTCAACAAATACTTTCAGCTCCCTTTGGAACATAGGTCTTCAACAAACACTTTCAGCTCCCTTTGGAACATAGGTCTTCAACAAACACTTTCAGCTCCCTTTGGAACATAGGTCTTCAACAAACACTTTCAGCTCCCTGTGGAACATAAGGTCTTCAACAAACACTTTCAGCTCCCTTTGGAACAGATGTCTTCAACAAACACTTTCAGCTCCCTGTGGAAGATAGGTCTTCAACAAACACTTTCAGCTCCCTGTGGAAGATAGGTCTTCAACAAACACTTTCAGCTACCTGTGGAACAGATGTCTTCAACAAACACTTTCAGCTCCCTGTGGAAGATAGGTCTTCAACAAACACTTTCAGCTCCCTGTAGAATATAGGTCTTCAACAAACACCTTCAGCTCCCTGTGGAGCATAGGTCTTCAACAAACACTTTCCAGGTCGTTCTGTTTCTTGTCATTCTTTTAAGATCATTCTATATCTTCCCCATCATCTTCATCTCTGCTTCCATCTGTCTTCTCCAAGAATTCCTTGGTCTTCCTCTTTGTCTTTTCCCCTGGGGATTCCAAAAAAGGGCCTGTTGTGTAATACTCTCAGTCGGCTTCTACAGTGTGTGTCCTATCCAGCGTCATCGTAAGGAAACCACACTGTTCATCGCTAATTTCTGGACTGATTTTGTTTCACACTCTTCGCATAATGATTCTTAGCAATATCTTAGTCATGTGGCTCATAATGCTAATTGTGCGACAGATAGTAGCGACGGAAAGTAGCGACAGATAGTAGCGACGGATATTAGCGACAGATAGTAGCGACGGATATTCAGAGGAGGCAAAGGAAGCTATGACTCTTCTAATATGTTATAGGGTACAAACACAATGACATTCTATCCGAGAGACGACAAAGAGAGAAAATACTGGATAGCTTGGTGTCATGGCATGGAAAACAGTCAACAACAGAACTGTTACGATGCACCGTGGATAAAAAAGATTGTGGAAGGACATGATCGCCTAAGCAAACCGGTATGACACATGATGATATTTTTTTTTTATTATTATTTTGTTTACAATTTTAAGTTTTATTTTAAATTATGGTTTATTACTAATTATTATATTGACTTTTATTATTTATTATTGTTAATTATTAATTCGTATTATTATTAATTGTTATTGTTAATTATTAATTATTAATAATATTATTTACTGGTTTTTTTTTATTATTAATGTTTATTAATAATAATTATTATTATTTATTGTTTAATATTAAGCATTATGATTATGATTTATTATTGTTTATCTTTAATTATTAAAGTTATTATTGTTTATTATTATTATATATATATATATATATATATATATATATATATATATATATATATATATATATATATATATATAACACTGGACACATAGCCGAAGATCTACTAAAATCTATCTTTGCAGCCATACCGAAGATGTCAGGCGCCACTGATTGTGAAGACCATCGCACTATTATTCTCATGAGCCATATGGCTAAAATATTACTAAGAATCATCATGAGACGTGTAAGGAACAAAATAAAACCAGAAATAAGTGAGGAACAATGTGGATTTGTGGAAGGAAAGGGCACCAATAATGCAATATACATATTAAGAACATTGATAGAAAGCTCTATAGAGGTAAAGAAAGATCTATATATGTGCTTTATAGACTACACGAAAGCATTTGACAAAGTAAAGCATGTGGAAATAATCAATATGCTGGAGAAATTAAACATTGATGGCAAGATCTGCGAATCATAAAAAAACATGTACTGGCAACAAACAGCAGCTATACGAATTAACAACCAAACAGGACAATTCCAATATATAAAAGAAGGAGTCAGACAAGGCTGTGTTCTGTCATCAGATCTGTTTTCACTTTACAGCGAATATATTATGAGATCAATAGTAGACAAAAAGGAATTGAAGTCAACGGTCACAACATAAATAATTTGCGATATGCGGATGACACAGTCTTAATAGCAGAGACAGAGAATGAACTACAAGAAATGATAGACATAATAGTAAAAGAAAGCAACATGAAAGGTCTCAGTCTGAATAGTAAGAAAACAGAAGTAATGGTTATATCGAAGAAACAATCACCACCATCATGCAGCATAAAAATAAACTAGACAAATCAGAAAAAAAGTGCAACGTTTCTAATACTTGGGCACAATAATAACATCGGATGGGAGATGCACCACAGAAATAAAAAGCAGAATAGCTCAGGCCAACATATCATTTCAGAAAATGAAAAATATCTTATGCAACAAATCTATGTCAATGGAAATGAGAAAGAGAGTTCATCGATGTTATATAGAACCAATTCTGACCTATGGAAGCGAATCATGGACAATAGACAAACAAATGAAAAGACGGTTAGAGGCCACAGAGATGGGATTTCTCAGAAGAATGTTGAAAGTTCCCTGGACAGCTAAAAAGACCAATGAGGAAATTCTCAAAGAGGCCAACACAAAAAGGCAGCTCCTAAAAGCATCAGAAAGAAACAATCAACATTTTTCGGGCACATCATGAGAAGAGGAAAGTTGGAATATTTGGTTACAACTGGCAAAATAAAAGGAAAGAGAGATCGCGGACGACAAAGAGAGAAAATACTGGATAGCTTGGTGTCATGGCATGGAAAACAGTCAACAACAGAACTGATACAATGCACTGTAGATAGAAGATTGTGGAAGAACATGATCGCCTACGCCAACCGGTGCGGCACATGATGATGCTGATTAGTGTATATTATTGTTTATTATGAATTATTATGTAGGAAATTGTTTTATCTACTTATATTTAACTCTTTCTCTGCGTTTCGCCGCACTGTGCGCCATGCCGATCTCAGCCGTGCTCGTGTCTCCGATCAGTGCACTCTAAATTTGATTAATGTCAACCGTCAACAAACCATATATATATATTTTTTGTAATTTTCTTGTTTAATTATCTAAAAACTTACATCTAATATATTAGATAAATATTAAAAAGTATTTTAACTCTTAAAAATAAGAAAAAAATATTGTCTCTGAAATCTTTTCCGTTTCATTGATAAAAAGCTTTCGTACTGAAAAAGTTAAGGAGTTTAATCTTATTTGCCGGTGTATAGACATTTCTATCATTGCAGAGAATGTAACTTCAGGAACAAAGTACACCAATAAAGGTTGTACTAAATGAGACACCATCCCAACAGCTCATTCAGGCCGTTTCTCTACATTATTCCTGGCACGCGTACTTTCAACCTAACACGCCCTCTCACCTGCCAGCCACGAGTGTTTAATAGCGCCACTTAAAAAAAGATCTTTGAAACGAGGGTTGTACGAGGGTCTCGCTCCGACGAGCACCATATTTCGTTGTTAACTAGCGTGTTCCGCCGTAAGCTGTCGTACTGTCCTGCACAAGTGCTGGCTTTAGGGCACGACAGCAGAAAACAATACAAGTTATTTTTTCATGTTTTCAATCGTTGAAGACCGCCCATCTGGGAGTTGAAGAACAAGTAAATTGTTAATGCAAAAATAATGTTACATTTTTAGTCAGTCGCTCCTCTCTCCCCTTCCCCCGTCTAGTTGCAGGACTGGCTCAGCAGGGTCACGTAGGTTAAAGGTCACAAATATTTTGATGGGGCAAAGAGATAGATAACAATTAAAGAGAAATAATATTAAATGGATATTATTATAGACGAAACTTTCCGAGGTGAGAGATCGGTCATTTCACGGGAAGAGGCATGTTTACAACACTCGGAAAAATATACAAATAATTAACAACAGACAAAAACAAGGAACAATAAACATGAGACAAATAATAATAAATGAACATTATAATAGAGGAAACTTCCGAGGCGATAATTCAGTGAATCATAGGAGGAAGAGGGTATGTAATACAGCACTCGGAAAAAAATGACAAATAAACAACAGAAAAAAACAAAGAACAATATATGGTCCGAAGCAAGATCGAACCCGTATTCCATGGTACAGCGCCTTGCCACGAGAAGCCGAACGCATAGGAACACTGCCACTCAGCTAACTTAAATATTAGCTATTGTGGACAATGTCTTACGCGCAGGCGTTCTCATGACTATAGCATAGGGTTACGATCACAGCTCCGGAATAAATTGTATTTCTGTACTAACTCTATAATAATATTCATTTATTATTATTTGTCTCCAGTATAAAACTACTGAAAACTACTATTCGTGCAGTTTCGTCCAATAAATATTTGTCTCCAACTCAAGTATTCAGCCCTACTGGGAGATACTTGCCTTAATAGGAAAGTACAGAAATACAATTTATTTCCGAGCTGTGATCGTAACCCTATGCTATAGTCACCAGAACGCCTGCGCGTAAGACATTATCCACGACAGCTAATGTTTTAGTTAGCTGAGTGGCAGTGATCCCTAGCGTTTGGCTTTTCGTGACAAAGCGCAGTGCCATGGAGTACGGGTTCGATCCTGCTTCGGACCACATATTGCTCTTTGTTTTTTTTTCTGTTGTTTATTTGTCATTTTTTTCTGTTGTTGTTTATTTGTCATTTTTTTCTGTTGTTTATTTGTCATTTTTTTCTGTTCTTGTTTATTTGTCATTTTTTTCTGTTCTTGTTTATTTGTCATTTTTTTCTGTTGTTGTTTATTTGTCATTTTTTTCTGTTGTTGTTTATATGTCATTTGTTTCTGTTGTTTATTTGTCATTTTTTTCTGTTGTTGTTTATATGTCATTTTTTTCTGTTGTTGTTTATTTGTCATTTGTTTCTGTTGTTGTTTATTTGTCATTTGTTTCTGTTGTTGTTTATTTGTCATTTGTTTCTGTTGTTGTTTATTTGTCATTTGTTTCTGTTGTTGTTTAGATGTCATTTTTTCTGAACAATAGAAGGTCCGAAGAGGATCGAGTCTGTACTAGTCGACAAAGCGCATTGATACAAAGAACTATGAACTGAGGTGCACTGCCAGCTAGACAATCTAAAAATGTCGATAATAATACTTGCAAGTAAAACAATTAGATGACGTATTTTGTGGAGTGATGCTGAGTTGTGCCTTCTCTATTGGGCAGAATGTTCCAGGTTCAATTCTTAAATATGGCGAATAGGTTCTCTTTCCTAAACTAGATTTATTTTGTAGGTTCATTTAGCCTCAGTAATTGTGTAGGTTCACTTAGCCTCAGTAATTGTGTAGGTTCACTTAGCCTCAGTAATTGTGTAGGTTCATTTAGCCTCAGTAATTGTGTAGGTTCACTTAGCCTCGGTAATTTTGTAGGTTCATATAGCCTCAGTAATTTTGTAGGTTCATATAGCCTCAATAATTTTGTAGGTTCACTTAGCCTCAGTAATTTTGTAGGTTCACATAGCCTCAGTAATTTTGTAGGTTCATTTAGCCTCAGTAATTTTGTAGTTTCATTTAGCCTCAGTAATTGTTAAGGTTAACTTAGCCTCTGTAATTTTGTAGGTTCACATAGCCTCAGTAATTTTGTAGGTTCATTTAGCCTCATTAATTTTGTAGGTTCAATTATCCTCAGTAATTGTGTAGGTTCACTTAGCCTCAGTAATTGTGTAGGTTCACTTAGCCTCAGTAATTGTGTAAGTTCACTTAGCCTCAGTAATTGTGTTGGTTCACTTAGCCTCGGTAATTTTGTAGGTTCACTTAGCCTCAGTAATTTTGTAGGTTCACTTAGCCTCAGCAATTTTGTAGGTTCATTTAGCCTCAGTAATTTTGTAGGTTCACATAGCCTCAGTAATTTTGTAGGTTCATTTAGCCTCAGTAATTTTGTAGTTTCATTTAGCCTCAGTAATTGTTAAGGTTAACTTAGCCTCTGTAATTTTGTAGGTTAATTTAGCCTCAGTAATTTTGTTGGTTCACTTAAGTAAAAGTAAAAAGTAAAGTATCCCCGTCACGCCAAGTGGCGTATAGGTAATATGGTGTTAGTGACCCTAAATTTTACAGACCTTCAGCACATGATTTTTGGGATAATGTGGTCAGTATTACTCCCGTGCTGATTTACTTTCCCAGAAAAACATCCGGTGCCCATTTAAGGCTGGGTGAACACGGAAGCCGTCGGTTGGGATCGAATTCAGCAATTTTGTAGGTTCACTTAGCCTCAGTAATTTTGTAGGTTCACTTAGCCGCAGTAATTTTGTAGGTTCATTTAGCCTCAGTAATTTTGTAGGTTCACTTAGCCTCAGTAATTTTGTAGGTTCATTTGGCCTCAGTAATTTTGTAGGTTCATTTAGCCTCAGTAATTTTGTAGGCTCATTTAGCCTCAGTAATGTTGTAGGTTCATTTAGCCTCAGTAATTTTGTAGGTTCATATAGCCTCAATAATTTTGTAGGTTCACTTAGCCTCAATAATTTTGTAGGTTCATTAAGCCTCAGTAATTTTGTAGGTTCATTTAGCCTCAGTAATTTTGTAGGTTCATTTAGCCTCAGTAATTTTGTAGGTTCACTTAGCCTCAGTAATTGTGTAGGTTCATTTAGCCTCAGTAATTTTGTAGGTTCATTTAGCCTAGGTAATTTTGTAGGTTCATTTAGCCTCAGTAATTTTGTAGGTTCATTTAGCCTCAGTAATTTTGTAGGTTCATTTAGCCTCAGTAATTTTGTAGGTTCATTTAGCCTCAGTAATTTTGTAGGTTCACTTAGCCTCAGTAATTTTGTAGGTTCATTTGGCCTAAGTAGTTTTGTAGGTTCATTTAGCCTCAGTAATTTTGTAGGTTCATTTAGCCTCAGTAATTTTGTAGGTTCATTTAGCCTCAGTAATTGTGTAGGTTCATTTAGCCTCAGTAATTTTGTAGGTTCATATAGCCTCAATAATTTTGTAGGTTCACTTAGCCTCAATAATTTTGTAGGTTCATTAAGCCTCAGTAATTTTGTAGGTTCATTTAGCCTCAGTAATTTTGTAGGTTCATTTAGCCTCAGTAATTTTGTAGGTTCACTTAGCCTCAGTAATTTTGTAGGTTCATAAAGCCTCAATAATTTTGAGAATTTCAGAATAAAGTTAATGTTAAATTAGATGATTAACAATTTGTATTCAGGAAAAACAGTGGAACAAAAGAATCCATATTCTGCATAAGGACATTAATCTGAAAGTACAGAGAAGTAAAGAAACCAATATATGTCTGCTTCATAGACTACAAAATTTCATTTGTCTTGTCTTAATTTTGTTTGATATAAATCTGGATGACACAGACATACGACTGATATGTAATTTGTACTGGGAGCAAACAGCAATAATAAGATATAACAAAGAGAACTCTACACCCATTGACATAAAAAGAGGAGAAAGACAGGAACGCATCCAATCACCAAGCTTTTTAATCTATACACTGAATAAATCTTTAAAAACATCATGTGAGATGCCAGGCCTGAACATTAATGGAAAGGTAATCAATAATCTAAGATATGCTGATGATACTGTATTCTATCTATCTATTGACATTTCGAGCCGTAGCCGGCCCATAGGGCGTAGACCAAGATACTCCATCTCTTATCTGAATTTTTGTTCTAGTAGTTTTCAATTCTTTTAAAGATATTTTATCAAATCTCGCCATTTGTCTCTGTTCTGTGCAAGCAGTTCTATCTGATTGAGGGAGCCGATTCCTGCTGCTCTTGTCTCTCTCATCAATGTTCTTCTCAGTGTCTCTCTGGGTCTTCCTTTTTTCCTCTTACCTGTTGTTTCCCACATGAGGGCTTCCTTTGCTATTCGGTTATTATCTCTTCTCATCACATGTCCAACATATGACCATCGTCTTTTCTTTATTACTGAAGATATCTCTCTCTCATCCGCGATCAAGACTCAATCAGAGTAGGATTCCAGACTCTCTCATTAAGGCAGCTGTCTGTTTAAGCGAGTCGATTGCCCCATATAGTTTCTCTTCCAGGGAGGTGGGCGTGGACCACATAGCTCTTCTCAGGTCTGTGTACTGGGGGCAATCCTGTAGAACATGTTTTGAAGTCATATTGTCCAGTGTACAGTGGCAAAGACTGGTTGTACCTATTTTGAATTTGGTGAACATGTGATTTCTCATTCTATTGTGGCCAGTGCGTAGGCGAAGTATGATGACTTGATCCCTCCTTGATAGTTGGTGGTATCCGTCAATATCATTATGCTTTGGGTGTTCTCGTTTCCATTTTCCATGGAACTGACCCTTGATGATGGATTTGGCTTCATCATAACTGAGCGGATGGTTCTCTTGTGGTAATCTCCCTCCCTCTTTAGCTAATTAGTCTGCGCGTTCGTTCCCGTGTATATTACAGTGTGATGGTATCCACTGAATGACTACTCTCTGGAAGTTATTGTATAGTTGGTCTAGGGTTGTTCTCAAGTCATCTAGTTCATTGTTCTTGGGGCTTTTTAGAGCTGATAATACTGACAGTGCAGCAGTCAGAATCACCAACATATTGTGCATGTAATTTCTGTGTTGAGTAGCCAATGTTGCAGCATCTCTGTTGGCCTCAGTTTCAGCTTTAAAGTTGTTTGAGAATTTTCCAGTAGCTACTGGTGATCTCGTCCAGATTATTCAGCGTCAAGAAAACACCTCCCCCTTCATTTCTAGTGGCATTTGTAGCAGAGCCATCTGTGTGTATGTGGGACCTTAGTGGTTGATTGGCAATTTCTCTAATTTCCTCGTTTGTTTTGAATTCGTTCCACGCTATACCAAGTATTTTCCTTAGACATTTTTTTTTCGAATGCGTTCAACTTTGTTTCTATATCTCTTGTTGTTTTCCAGCTTTCACACGCATACGTAAGGGTTGATAGTACATTTGATTTGAATGATACTATATTTATAGCAGAAAATCTTTAAAATCTACAAAAATTACTTCATGAAATAAAGATGACAAGCACAAAATATGGATTAGATTTGAATATTAAAAAAGACTAAAAACTATGATCGTAAACAAAGAAAATACTCAAAACCTACAAGTGGATATCAAAGTTGAAGGAATAGACCAGGAGACATTTCAGAGCTACAACTACCTTGAACATACTATAACCAGTGATGGAAAATGTAAAACAGAAATAAACAAAAGAATAGGAATGGCAAAAAGTAATTTTAATGTCATGAAGAACATACTAACATCAAAACAAATAACATCAGGGCTAAAACTAAGAATAGCAAAATATTATGTCTTCTCAACATTCCTATATGGTGTAGAAACATGGACATTAGACAAGAAAACAGAACAGAGAATTGAAGCCTTTGAAATGTGGATATATAGAAGAATAGGTAGAATTGGATGGAAGGAAAAGAAAACAAACGATGAAGTCTTAAAACAACTAAAAATGAAAAGATAACTACTAAACACAATGCAAACAAGACAAATGCGATTTTTGGGCCATGTTAAAAGACACAACAGCCTACTAAAAGCAATCTTGGAAGGGGAAATACAAGGTAAAAGAGGCAGAGGCAGACCAAGACAAACATAGACGAGTAACATAAAAAAATGGACAAGTCAGCCTATAACAACATGCACTATCAAAGCAAGAGACAAAGTGGAATGGCGCTCCATAGTAGCCAACTATTGACGCTGAGATGACACTGAATGATGAATATGGCGGCCTGGCGTGACATTGACCACAGTACCTAATAAAACAATCTACTGGTCACTAAACCTAACATGCCTCATAGACCTTAAGGCTTACTGGAAACCCTAAATTCACTTACTTTTTTTTGGCGTCCAATATGATATCAGGAATTAAGTCCTCACAAGTCTTAATAGCGAGCATTGATAATTGGTATCTGGGAATTTGTCTAGCCCATCCGGTAAGGGAATGCAGAAGTAATGGAATTTGTCTACTCCGTCCGGTAAGTGAATACAGAAGTATTGGAATCTGTCTACTCCGTCCTGTAAGTGAATACAGAAGTAATGGAATCTGTCTAATTCGTCCTGTAAGGAATACAGAAGTATTGGAATTTGTCTAGCCCATCCGGTAAGGGAATACAGAAGTATTGGAATCTGTCTAGCCCATCCTGTAAGGGAATATGGAAGTAATGGAATCTGTCTACTTCGTCCTGTAAGGAATACAGAAGTAATGGAATCTGTCTAATTCGTCCTGTAGGAAATACAGAAGTAATGGAATTTGTCTAGCCCATCCGGTAAGGGAATACAGAAGTAATGGAATTTGCCTAGCCCATCCGGTAAGGGAATACAGAAGTAATGCCCAAAGGCCTATATCATGTAGTAAAAGGTAAATGTATTCCCATATCACTTGCCGCGGAGTAAAAGAAGTGTTGATGACGTCATTGTACTAAGTGTCAGCTTCATGCTGTGGGAAGTTCCCTTCCTCGCTGCTTTTCTTTCCCACACAATATCTCTGGTACACCTTTTAAAGAGGCTGGGTGGACCACGGAAGCCTTTAAGGTCGGAAATATTTTTGTTTGCCTCAACTGACATTTGAATCCTGAACCTTCGGATCAGCATCGGAATGCACTAGCTACGACGCTAGCAGGCTCTCATACTTTACTGCTGCTCAAGAAATTAGCTCTTACATCAATGTAAGGTGGGAGCCGCGATAGCTCAGTGGTTAGTGAACTGGACTACGAAAGGACAAGGGGTAGGGTTCGATCCCACCCGACGGTCTCCGGGTTCCCCCAGCCTTTAATGGGTACCTGATTTTTTTCTGGGAAAGTGAAGCGGCACGGGCGTAATACCGACCACATTACCCCAAAAATCATGTGGTGTAGGTCTGTAAAATTTATGGTCACTAACACCATATTCCCACTTGGCGTGACGGGGCTACTTTACTTTTTTTCAATGTAAGGTCCTATGTTGTTGTTATGGATACAGAAGCCTGTGAGCTCCCCTTCTGCCTAATGCCATGTAATGATATCTGCAGGTATTTCTGAGTTCCCTTGTAGCTCCGTGCAAGGTTATGGTTATGGTTATGGTTATGGAAGGCCCCGGTGTCACAGCAGATCAATTAAAATCCATAATTGCTCAACCGCCCGTGCCAGTGGAATCATCTGAATTACTATCTCATCTCCCAGACAAAGAAAGATAGCTGTATTCCCCATCATAGCAGTCTCAGCACACTCCGAAAGACATAAGGCGAAACCGCACAGAAAGTAAACACATCCATCTGTTCTCCATCATACGATATCTTCATTCATCGTAACAATCGGAATATGGAAACACGATTAAAACAGATGAAACGCACAGCTCACAGTGTGCACAGAGCACTTAACTCAGTAGCTCCTGCAACAAGTCGGACTTGGAATATGAGGAAACTGCAACAAGGAACAATTTTCAGACTTCAATGGTTCTTGCCGCCTATCCACTATATTGACCGGAAGTTCACGTTCTTCTGAAAATGATGATCGTCATTTAAAAAAAAAATGTATAGCGCTTGATGATGCTAGGACATCACCCTGACTCCAAATCCGAACATATGAAACATAGTTAGTCATCGGACTATCCCCGTCGCACATCAAACAACAGCAATCTCCATGCAATAGTACAAGGTGTTCCATTCATCAGGTCCTTTCCCATCAAGCGATGCTGCATCTTGTGTTGGCAATGGGGCTTAACACTCACCAGGGACTGAAAACCAAGACTTGCCAGGCCTTCCTACACCCGAGCAAGACCACTGTCTGCCAGACCGAGTCTGAAGACCGAGTACACCAGCCAAAAGGTCCATCACAACAATCAGGAGGCCACGCACTCACTCCAATGTGAAGTATGTCTATAACTGCGAATCGATATGGCACTTGCCCTGTGATGGACACTCGGGCAGGTGCAGTGCCGGGCCCTCACACTCGAAAGGGCCCAACCACCATTACTTTATGTCCTTCTCAACCACCCCGTGAAGTCAAGGGGCGAGAGAATAGAGCTACTGGCCAATCAATGGACCACTGCAAGAATTTCAAGGCAGTAAAATTTATACAGGAAATGACATTGCAGATGTAGACAATACTTAGATAGATAGAACAGGTCTTTCAGGAAGTAGAGTTGCTTTGATGTCAATAAGCCTTGGACAGTGAAAAAGGTGATGCTCTACTGTTCTATGCGGGTGTTCACAGAGTGGACATGCTGGAGTTTGGTTTCGTTGTATTCTATTGATGTGGTTGTTCAGTGGTACATGACTGTTATTGTATTCTCTTGATGTGGTTGTTCAGTGGTACATGACCGTTGTTGTATTCTATTGATGTGGTTGCTCAGTGGTACATGACTGTTATTGTATTCTATTGATGTGGTTGTTCAGTGGTACATGACTGTTATTGTATTCTATTGATGTGGTTGTTCAGTGGTACATGGCCGTTATTGTATTCTATTGATGTGGTTGTTCAGTGGTACATGACCGTTATTGTATTCTCTTGATGTGGTTGTTCAGTGGTACATGACCGTTATTGTATACTATTGATGTGGTTGTTCAGTGGTACATGACTGTTATTGTATTCTCTTGATGTGGTTGTTCAGTGGTACATGACCGTTGTTGTATTCTATTGATGTGGTTGTTCAGTGGTACATGACCGTTATTGTATTCTATTGATGTGGTTGTTCAGTGGTACATGACTGTTATTGTATTCTATTGATGTGGTTGTTCAGTGGTACATGACTGTTATTGTATTCTATTGATGTGGTTGTTCAGTGGTACATGACTGTTATTGTATTCTATTGATGTTGTTGTTCAGTGGTACATGACTGTTGTTGTATTCTATTGATGTGGTTGTTCAGTGGTACATGACTGTTATTGTATTCTATTGATGTGGTTGTTCAGTGGTACATGACTGTTATTGTATTCTATTGATGTGGTTGTTCAGTGGTACATGACTGTTATTGTATTCTATTGATGTGGTTGTTCAGTGGTACATGACTGTTGTTGTATTCTATTGATGTGGTTGTTCAGTGGTACATGACTGTTATTGTATTCTCTTGATGTGGTTGTTCAGTGGTACATGACTGTTATTGTATTCTATTGATGTGGTTGTTCAGTGGTACATGACTGTTATTGTATTTTCTTGATGTGGTTGTTCAGTGGTACATGAATGTTATTGTATTCTATTGATGTGGTTGTTCAGTGGTACATGACTGTTATTGTATTCTATTGATGTGGTTGTTCAGTGGTACATGACTGTTATTGTATTCTATTGATGTGGTTGTTCAGTGGTACATGACTGTTATTGTATTCTATTGATGTGGTTGTTCAGTGTTACATGACTGTTATTGTATTCTATTGATGTGGTTGTTCAGTGGTACATGACTGTTATTGTATTCTCTTGATGTGGTTGTTCAGTGGTACATGACTGTTTTTGTATTCTATTGATGTGGATGTTCAGTGGTACATGACCGTTATTGTATTCTCTTGATGTGGTTGTTCAGTGGTACATGACTGTTATTGTATTCTCTTGATGTCGTTGTTCAGTGGTACATGACTGTTATTGTATTCTATTGATGTGGTTGTTCAGTGGTACATGACTGTTATTGTATTCTATTGATGTGGTTGTTCAGTGGTACATGACCGTTATTGTATTCTATTGATGTGGTTGTTCAGTGGTACATGACTGTTATTGTATTCTATTGATGTGGATGTTCAGTGGTACATGACTGTTATTGTATTCTCTTGATGTGGATGTTCAGTGGTACATGACCGTTATTGTATTCTCTTGATGTGGTTGTTCAGTGGTACATGACTGTTATTGTATTCTATTGATGTGGTTGTTCAGTGGTACATGACCGTTATTGTATTCTATTGATGTGGATGTTCAGTGGTACATGACTGTTATTGTATTCTATTGATGTGGTTGTTCAGTGGTACATGACCGTTATTGTATTCTATTAATGTGGTTGTTCAGTGGTACATGACTGTTATTGTATTCTATTGATGTGGTTGTTCAGTGGTACATGACTGTTATTGTATTCTATTGATGTGGTTGTTCAGTGGTACATGACTGTTATTGTATTCTATTGATGTTGTTGTTCAGTGGTACATGACTGTTGTTGTATTCTATTGATGTGGTTGTTCAGTGGTACATGACTGTTATTGTATTCTCTTGATGTGGTTGTTCAGTGGTACATGACTGTTATTGTATTCTATTGATGTGGTTGTTCAGTGGTACATGACTGTTATTGTATTCTATTGATGTGGTTGTTCAGTGGTACATGACTGTTGTTGTATTCTATTGATGTGGTTGTTCAGTGGTACATGACTGTTATTGTATTCTCTTGGTGTGGTTGTTCAGTGGTACATGACTGTTATTGTATTCTATTGATGTGGTTGTTCAGTGGTACATGACTGTTATTGTATTTTCTTGATGTGGTTGTTCAGTGGTACATGACTGTTATTGTATTCTATTGATGTGGTTGTTCAGTGGTACATGACTGTTATTGTATTCTATTGATGTGGTTGTTCAGTGGTACATGACTGTTATTGTATTCTATTTATGTGGTTGTTCAGTGTTACATGACTGTTATTGTATTCTATTGATGTGGTTGTTCGGTGGTACATGACTGTTATTGTATTCTATTGATGTGGTTGTTCAGTGGTACATGACTGTTATTGTATTCTATTGATGTGGTTGTTCAGTGGTACATGACCGTTATTGTATTCTCTTGATGTGGTTGTTCAGTGGTACATGACTGTTATTGTATTCTCTTGATGTCGTTGTTCAGTGGTACATGACTGTTATTGTATTCTATTGATGTGGTTGTTCAGTGGTACATGACTGTTATTGTATTCTATTGATGTGGTTGTTCAGTGGTACATGACTGTTATTGTATTCTATTGATGTGGTTGTTCAGTGGTACATGACCGTTATTGTATTCTATTGATGTGGTTGTTCAGTGGTACATGACTGTTATTGTATTCTATTGATGTGGATGTTCAGTGGTACATGACTGTTATTGTATTCTCTTGATGTGGATGTTCAGTGGTACATGACCGTTATTGTATTCTCTTGATGTGGTTGTTCAGTGGTACATGACTGTTATTGTATTCTATTGATGTGGTTGTTCAGTGGTACATGACCGTTATTGTATTCTATTGATGTGGATGTTCAGTGGTACATGACTGTTATTGTATTCTATTGATGTGGATGTTCAGTGGTACATGACCGTTATTGTATTCTCTTGATGTGGTTGTTCTGTGGTACATGACCGTTATTGTATTCTCTTGATGTGGTTGTTCAGTGGTACATGACCGTTATTGTATTCTCTTGATGTGGTTGTTCTGTGGTACATGACTGTTATTGTATTCTCTTGATGTGGTTGTTCAGTGGTACATGACTGTTATTGTATTCTCTTGATGTGGTTGTTCAGTGGTACATGACCGTTATTGTATTCTATTGATGTGGTTGTTCAGTGGTACATGACTGTTATTGTATTCTCTTGATGTGGTTGTTCAGTGGTACATGACTGTTATTGTATTCTCTTGATGTGGTTGTTCAGTGGTACATGACTGTTATTGTATTCTATTGATGTGGTTGTTCTGTGGTACATGACTGTTATTGTATTCTATTGATGTGGTTGTTCAGTGGTACATGACTGTTATTGTATTCTATTGATGTGGTTGTTCAGTGGTACATGACCGTTATTGTATTCTCTTGATGTGGTTGTTCAGTGGTACATGACTGTTATTGTATTCTCTTGATGTGGTTGTTCAGTGGTACATGACTGTTATTGTATTCTATTGATGTGGTTGTTCAGTGGTACATGACCGTTATTGTATTCTATTGATGTGGTTGTTCAGTGGTACATGACTGTTATTGTATTCTATTGATGTTGTTGTTCAGTGGTACATGACTGTTGTTGTATTCTATTGATGTGGTTGTTCAGTGGTACATGACTGTTATTGTATTCTATTGATGTGGTTGTTCAGTGGTACATGACTGTTATTGTATTCTATTGATGTGGTTGTTCAGTGGTACATGACTGTTATTGTATTCTATTGATGTGGTTGTTCAGTGGTACATGACTGTTGTTGTATTCTATTGATGTGGTTGTTCAGTGGTACATGACTGTTATTGTATTCTCTTGATGTGGTTGTTCAGTGGTACATGACTGTTATTGTATTCTATTGATGTGGTTGTTCAGTGGTACATGACTGTTATTGTATTTTCTTGATGTGGTTGTTCAGTGGTACATGAATGTTATTGTATTCTATTGATGTGGTTGTTCAGTGGTACATGACTGTTATTGTATTCTATTGATGTGGTTGTTCAGTGGTACATGACTGTTATTGTATTCTATTGATGTGGTTGTTCAGTGGTACATGACTGTTATTGTATTCTATTGATGTGGTTGTTCAGTGTTACATGACTGTTATTGTATTCTATTGATGTGGTTGTTCAGTGGTACATGACTGTTATTGTATTCTCTTGATGTGGTTGTTCAGTGGTACATGACTGTTTTTGTATTCTATTGATGTGGATGTTCAGTGGTACATGACCGTTATTGTATTCTCTTGATGTGGTTGTTCAGTGGTACATGACTGTTATTGTATTCTCTTGATGTCGTTGTTCAGTGGTACATGACTGTTATTGTATTCTATTGATGTGGTTGTTCAGTGGTACATGACTGTTATTGTATTCTATTGATGTGGTTGTTCAGTGGTACATGACCGTTATTGTATTCTATTGATGTGGTTGTTCAGTGGTACATGACTGTTATTGTATTCTATTGATGTGGATGTTCAGTGGTACATGACTGTTATTGTATTCTCTTGATGTGGATGTTCAGTGGTACATGACCGTTATTGTATTCTCTTGATGTGGTTGTTCAGTGGTACATGACTGTTATTGTATTCTATTGATGTGGTTGTTCAGTGGTACATGACCGTTATTGTATTCTATTGATGTGGATGTTCAGTGGTACATGACTGTTATTGTATTCTATTGATGTGGTTGTTCAGTGGTACATGACCGTTATTGTATTCTATTAATGTGGTTGTTCAGTGGTACATGACTGTTATTGTATTCTATTGATGTGGTTGTTCAGTGGTACATGACTGTTATTGTATTCTATTGATGTGGTTGTTCAGTGGTACATGACTGTTATTGTATTCTATTGATGTTGTTGTTCAGTGGTACATGACTGTTGTTGTATTCTATTGATGTGGTTGTTCAGTGGTACATGACTGTTATTGTATTCTCTTGATGTGGTTGTTCAGTGGTACATGACTGTTATTGTATTCTATTGATGTGGTTGTTCAGTGGTACATGACTGTTATTGTATTCTATTGATGTGGTTGTTCAGTGGTACATGACTGTTGTTGTATTCTATTGATGTGGTTGTTCAGTGGTACATGACTGTTATTGTATTCTCTTGATGTTGTTGTTCAGTGGTACATGACTGTTATTGTATTCTATTGATGTGGTTGTTCAGTGGTACATGACTGTTATTGTATTTTCTTGATGTGGTTGTTCAGTGGTACATGACTGTTATTGTATTCTATTGATGTGGTTGTTCAGTGGTACATGACTGTTATTGTATTCTATTGATGTGGTTGTTCAGTGGTACATGACTGTTATTGTATTCTATTTATGTGGTTGTTCAGTGTTACATGACTGTTATTGTATTCTATTGATGTGGTTGTTCGGTGGTACATGACTGTTATTGTATTCTATTGATGTGGTTGTTCAGTGGTACATGACCGTTATTGTATTCTATTGATGTGGTTGTTCAGTGGTACATGACCGTTATTGTATTCTCTTGATGTGGTTGTTCAGTGGTACATGACTGTTATTGTATTCTCTTGATGTCGTTGTTCAGTGGTACATGACTGTTATTGTATTCTATTGATGTGGTTGTTCAGTGGTACATGACTGTTATTGTATTCTATTGATGTGGTTGTTCAGTGGTACATGACTGTTATTGTATTCTATTGATGTGGTTGTTCAGTGGTACATGACCGTTATTGTATTCTATTGATGTGGTTGTTCAGTGGTACATGACTGTTATTGTATTCTATTGATGTGGATGTTCAGTGGTACATGACTGTTATTGTATTCTCTTGATGTGGATGTTCAGTGGTACATGACCGTTATTGTATTCTCTTGATGTGGTTGTTCAGTGGTACATGACTGTTATTGTATTCTATTGATGTGGTTGTTCAGTGGTACATGACCGTTATTGTATTCTATTGATGTGGATGTTCAGTGGTACATGACTGTTATTGTATTCTATTGATGTGGATGTTCAGTGGTACATGACCGTTATTGTATTCTCTTGATGTGGTTGTTCTGTGGTACATGACCGTTATTGTATTCTCTTGATGTGGTTGTTCAGTGGTACATGACCGTTATTGTATTCTCTTGATGTGGTTGTTCTGTGGTACATGACTGTTATTGTATTCTCTTGATGTGTTGTTCAGTGGTACATGACTGTTATTGTATTCTCTTGATGTGGTTGTTCAGTGGTACATGACCGTTATTGTATTCTATTGATGTCGTTGTTCAGTGGTACATGACTGTTATTGTATTCTCTTGATGTGGTTGTTCAGTGGTACATGACTGTTATTGTATTCTCTTGATGTGGTTGTTCAGTGGTACATGACTGTTATTGTATTCTATTGATGTGGTTGTTCTGTGGTACATGACTGTTATTGTATTCTATTGATGTGGTTGTTCAGTGGTACATGACTGTTATTGTATTCTATTGATGTGGTTGTTCAGTGGTACATGACCGTTATTGTATTCTCTTGATGTGGTTGTTCAGTGGTACATGACTGTTATTGTATTCTCTTGATGTGGTTGTTCAGTGGTACATGACTGTTATTGTATTCTATTGATGTGGTTGTTCAGTGGTACATGACCGTTATTGTATTCTATTGATGTGGATGTTCAGTGGTACATGACCGTTATTGTATCTCTTTGATGTGGTTGTTCAGTGGTACATGACTGTTATTGTATTCTATTGATGTGGTTGTTCAGTGGTACATGACCGTTATTGTATTCTATTGATGTGGATGTTCAGTGGTACATGACTGTTATTGTATTCTATTGATGTGGATGTTCAGTGGTACATGACCGTTATTGTATTCTCTTGATGTGGTTGTTCTGTGGTACATGACCGTTATTGTATTCTCTTGATGTGGTTGTTCAGTGGTACATGACCGTTATTGTATTCTCTTGATGTGGTTGTTCTGTGGTACATGACTGTTATTGTATTCTCTTGATGTGGTTGTTCAGTGGTACATGACTGTTATTGTATTCTCTTGATGTGGTTGTTCAGTGGTACATGACCGTTATTGTATTCTATTGATGTGGTTGTTCAGTGGTACATGACTGTTATTGTATTCTCTTGATGTGGTTGTTCAGTGGTACATGACTGTTATTGTATTCTCTTGATGTGGTTGTTCAGTGGTACATGACTGTTATTGTATTCTATTGATGTGGTTGTTCTGTGGTACATGACTGTTATTGTATTCTATTGATGTGGTTGTTCAGTGGTACATGACTGTTATTGTATTCTATTGATGTGGTTGTTCAGTGGTACATGACCGTTATTGTATTCTCTTGATGTGGTTGTTCAGTGGTACATGACTGTTATTGTATTCTCTTGATGTGGTTGTTCAGTGGTACATGACTGTTATTGTATTCTATTGATGTGGTTGTTCAGTGGTACATGACCGTTATTGTATTCTATTGATGTGGTTGTTCAGTGGTACATGACTGTTATTGTATTCTATTGATGTTGTTGTTCAGTGGTACATGACTGTTGTTGTATTCTATTGATGTGGTTGTTCAGTGGTACATGACTGTTATTGTATTCTATTGATGTGGTTGTTCAGTGGTACATGACTGTTATTGTATTCTATTGATGTGGTTGTTCAGTGGTACATGACTGTTATTGTATTCTATTGATGTGGTTGTTCAGTGGTACATGACTGTTGTTGTATTCTATTGATGTGGTTGTTCAGTGGTACATGACTGTTATTGTATTCTCTTGATGTGGTTGTTCAGTGGTACATGACTGTTATTGTATTCTATTGATGTGGTTGTTCAGTGGTACATGACTGTTATTGTATTTCTTGATGTGGTTGTTCAGTGGTACATGAATGTTATTGTATTCTATTGATGTGGTTGTTCAGTGGTACATGACTGTTATTGTATTCTATTGATGTGGTTGTTCAGTGGTACATGACTGTTATTGTATTCTATTGATGTGGTTGTTCAGTGGTACATGACTGTTATTGTATTCTATTGATGTGGTTGTTCAGTGTTACATGACTGTTATTGTATTCTATTGATGTGGTTGTTCAGTGGTACATGACTGTTATTGTATTCTCTTGATGTGGTTGTTCAGTGGTACATGACTGTTTTTGTATTCTATTGATGTGGATGTTCAGTGGTACATGACCGTTATTGTATTCTCTTGATGTGGTTGTTCAGTGGTACATGACTGTTATTGTATTCTCTTGATGTCGTTGTTCAGTGGTACATGACTGTTATTGTATTCTATTGATGTGGTGTTCAGTGGTACATGACTGTTATTGTATTCTATTGATGTGGTTGTTCAGTGGTACATGACCGTTATTGTATTCTATTGATGTGGTTGTTCAGTGGTACATGACTGTTATTGTATTCTTTTGATGTGGATGTTCAGTGGTACATGACTGTTATTGTATTCTCTTGATGTGGATGTTCAGTGGTACATGACCGTTATTGTATTCTCTTGATGTGGTTGTTCAGTGGTACATGACTGTTATTGTATTCTATTGATGTGGTTGTTCAGTGGTACATGACCGTTATTGTATTCTATTGATGTGGATGTTCAGTGGTACATGACTGTTATTGTATTCTATTGATGTGGTTGTTCAGTGGTACATGACCGTTATTGTATTCTATTAATGTGGTTGTTCAGTGGTACATGACTGTTATTGTATTCTATTGATGTGGTTGTTCAGTGGTACATGACTGTTATTGTATTCTATTGATGTGGTTGTTCAGTGGTACATGACTGTTATTGTATTCTATTGATGTTGTTGTTCAGTGGTACATGACTGTTGTTGTATTCTATTGATGTGGTTGTTCAGTGGTACATGACTGTTATTGTATTCTCTTGATGTGGTTGTTCAGTGGTACATGACTGTTATTGTATTCTATTGATGTGGTTGTTCAGTGGTACATGACTGTTATTGTATTCTATTGATGTGGTTGTTCAGTGGTACATGACTGTTGTTGTATTCTATTGATGTGGTTGTTCAGTGGTACATGACTGTTATTGTATTCTCTTGATGTTGTTGTTCAGTGGTACATGACTGTTATTGTATTCTATTGATGTGGTTGTTCAGTGGTACATGACTGTTATTGTATTTTCTTGATGTGGTTGTTCAGTGGTACATGACTGTTATTGTATTCTATTGATGTGGTTGTTCAGTGGTACATGACTGTTATTGTATTCTATTGATGTGGTTGTTCAGTGGTACATGACTGTTATTGTATTCTATTTATGTGGTTGTTCAGTGTTACATGACTGTTATTGTATTCTATTGATGTGGTTGTTCGGTGGTACATGACTGTTATTGTATTCTATTGATGTGGTTGTTCAGTGGTACATGACTGTTATTGTATTCTATTGATGTGGTTGTTCAGTGGTACATGACCGTTATTGTATTCTCTTGATGTGGTTGTTCAGTGGTACATGACTGTTATTGTATTCTCTTGATGTCGTTGTTCAGTGGTACATGACTGTTATTGTATTCTATTGATGTGGTTGTTCAGTGGTACATGACTGTTATTGTATTCTATTGATGTGGTTGTTCAGTGGTACATGACTGTTATTGTATTCTATTGATGTGGTTGTTCAGTGGTACATGACCGTTATTGTATTCTATTGATGTGGTTGTTCAGTGGTACATGACTGTTATTGTATTCTATTGATGTGGATGTTCAGTGGTACATGACTGTTATTGTATTCTCTTGATGTGGATGTTCAGTGGTACATGACCGTTATTGTATTCTCTTGATGTGGTTGTTCAGTGGTACATGACTGTTATTGTATTCTATTGATGTGGTTGTTCAGTGGTACATGACCGTTATTGTATTCTATTGATGTGGATGTTCAGTGGTACATGACTGTTATTGTATTCTATTGATGTGGATGTTCAGTGGTACATGACCGTTATTGTATTCTCTTGATGTGGTTGTTCTGTGGTACATGACCGTTATTGTATTCTCTTGATGTGGTTGTTCAGTGGTACATGACCGTTATTGTATTCTCTTGATGTGGTTGTTCTGTGGTACATGACTGTTATTGTATTCTCTTGATGTGGTTGTTCAGTGGTACATGACTGTTATTGTATTCTCTTGATGTGGTTGTTCAGTGGTACATGACCGTTATTGTATTCTATTGATGTGGTTGTTCAGTGGTACATGACTGTTATTGTATTCTCTTGATGTGGTTGTTCAGTGGTACATGACTGTTATTGTATTCTCTTGATGTGGTTGTTCAGTGGTACATGACTGTTATTGTATTCTATTGATGTGGTTGTTCTGTGGTACATGACTGTTATTGTATTCTATTGATGTGGTTGTTCAGTGGTACATGACTGTTATTGTATTCTATTGATGTGGTTGTTCAGTGGTACATGACCGTTATTGTATTCTCTTGATGTGGTTGTTCAGTGGTACATGACTGTTATTGTATTCTCTTGATGTGGTTGTTCAGTGGTACATGACTGTTATTGTATTCTATTGATGTGGTTGTTCAGTGGTACATGACCGTTATTGTATTCTATTGATGTGGTTGTTCAGTGGTACATGACTGTTATTGTATTCTATTGATGTGGTTGTTCAGTGGTACATGACCGTTATTGTATTCTCTTGATGTGGTTGTTCAGTGGTACATGACTGGTTCTCAGTCTGAAGATGGTGGTTTGGTCTCTTCTTTTTAGGTTGTTAATGTTGTCAAGACGTTTGGTATTAAAAAATCTCTCTCCTTGTTTTCCCAATGGCCCACCTGTTCAGCCAATCTTCTCTATTGTTGGAGTTTATGATTTGTAATATCCTTTCGTGTCATTAATCAGGCCCTGGTTTCTGTTATTTTTTCCATTTTCTGGAACCTCTTCGCTTTTTAAGCTGACCATTTACAGTTGCTGACGTCATCTACCTATTTATAAACTGTTGGTCTGTATCTTGCCGCAGTTGATTACAGACAAATAATAATAAATAAATATTGTTTTGGAGGGAAACTTCCCACATGATAGATCAGAGAATCATTTCCGGGGAAGAGGTATGTTTACAGCACTCGGGAACAAATCACAGATAATTGACAACAGAAAAAAATCACAAATAGTCGACAACAGAAAAAATCACAAATAGTCGTCAACAGAAAAAAAATCACAAATAGTCGACAACAGAAAAACAAAATCACAAATAGTCGACAACAGAAAAAAATCACAAATAGTCGACAACAGAAAAAAATCACAAATAGTCGACAACAGAAAAAAATCACAAATAGTCGACACCAGAAAAAAATCATAAATAGTCGACAACAGAAAAAAAATCACAAATAGTCGATAACAGAAAAAAAATCACAAATAGTAGATAACAGAAAAAAATCACAAATAATCGACAACAGAAAAAAATCAATGAACAATATTGCAGGATTGAGCCTGCACTCGGAAGTTTCCCTCTATCTTCTTTTCTTTTCTCTTTCTCACAGATACCTAAAAGGTGTCGTGGTTTATATCATTTGTCGTTCTTGAGCTGCTCGAACTGTCTGAATTAGTGATTTTCCTTTGTTGTTACATGTCTCTGTCACTGCGTCTATCCATCTTCTTCTAAGTCTTCCTCTTGCTCTTTTTCCATGCATTCTCGAGAAGAACGTCCTTGATGGTGATTGATAAGGATTCATTCTGACCAGTTGGCCCAACCATTTAAGTTGTCTGCACATTCCATGCCGTGTACCGTGCCTCGGAACATTAAGTTCCCTATATAACAATATTCATTTATTATTATTTGTCTCCAGTCTAAACCACTGGAGACTACTTTCATGCTGTTTCGTCCTATAACTATTTGTCTGCAACGCAAGTATTCAGCCCCACACTATCCGGGAGATACTTATCTTAATAGGAAAATACAGATATACAATTTCTTTCCGAGTTGTGATCGTAACCCTATGCTATAGTCATGAGTACACATGCGTGAAAGATATCGCCAAAGATAGTTAACTTTTTTAGGCAGCTGAGTTGGTCGTGTGCTCTAGAGTTTTGTTCTTGTGGCTAGGTGCTGTACCGAGGAGTACAGGTTCGATCCTGCTTCAAACTATCTGTAGATCTTTACTTTTTTGTTATTGATTATTTGTGATTTGTTTGACCTTGTGTCGTAAACACGCCTCTTCCTCTCAAATGATTGGCTGTAGATTACACTTTCATTTGTTTACCCTCTACATTTATTCGTACCTCGTCACTTTCATCGTGTGTTGACTTCAGTAACGTTTTGGGTCAGCGACCCACAGCTGATGACATGCGCTAGAATAGGTGAACCAGAATCATCCAGACCCTACTCCACCTCTCAGTGGTGCCTCCAGAAACAGACTAAACAGTTCAGTCTGGCCAAGCGAGCATGGATCGAGGAGAGAAGACAACCCGGTACTCGATAATGTCGTGCTGAAGTCGGATGTGTTGGGTGGAAATGCGCAAATATCACAGTTTTAGTGCAAACAACAACAAGACGTAAACACACCCACTGAACGTCCTTTTAAGGGCGGATGACTAAGAGGTGTGATCCTTTAGTCATCGGGTGAATGCAAACGAATTAGAAAGTAAATCGTTAGATATGTACATAAATGATCTCTGCCATGTATTTGTTTATATTTAATCATGTACCGACGGTCTAAACAATTCTGATAACTAACACCATATTCCCTATACGCCACTTGGCGTGACGGGTCACTAACACCATATTCCCTATACGCCACTTGGCGTGACGGGGCTCTTTATTATTTCTTTTTTTTACTTTACTATGTATTTGTTCCATTAATGAAAATCAAATTATATTAAGAATTGCCTATCAGAGGTGTGTTCTCATCTTTATAATATGAACAATTCTAATGAGTATTTCTGAATAAATACTTACACCAATTAAGCTGTATTAACACACTATATTATATGGCTGTGAAACATGGAGAACAACAAAATTGGCAATCATGAAGATACAGACTTTCACTAATGGATGCTTACGTAGAATAAAAGGATGGAAATGACAGGACAAAATCACTAACATAGAATTATGGAAATGTACCAGTCAAATACCAGTGGATAAAGAGATACAGAGAAGGCGATCGCGCTGGAAAGGACACACACTGCGGAAACCAACAGAGAGTATTACACAACAGGCTCTTTTTGGAATCCCAAGGGAAAGACAAAGAGGAAGAGCAAAGAATTCTTGGAGAAGACAGATAGAAGTAGAGATGAAGAAGATGGGAAGTCATGGAATGATCTTAAAAGAATGGCAAGAAACAGAACGACGTGGAAAGTGTTTGTTGAAAAGCTATACTCCACAGGGAGCTGAAAGTAGAAGAGAGATGTATTTGTTCAAGGGGAACTAACTAACAGTTTGGGAACCGCTGGACTTCTTCGATTTTATCATCTGCCAGCCTTTTTAATCAACATGACAACGCCCATCTCTAATCACGAGCCTAGCCAGGGATTTCAATATTTCTGACAATTTTCTGAAACTATGACCAGGCCACTAACGACCGAGCCTTGCGCGAGGTTTACATCTCTAGCAGTGTAGCGCCCACGGACCCATTAGGGTTTAATTTGTTTACAGACACGTTTTAATTTAATTAGTAATTTGAAGTCTGATGTTGTTGCTTAGTATTATTGCTGGTAGTTTCAATATTTTTGAATTATTGATGAAATTATTACTTTTGGCGTTTTAGTGAAATATGTAGGTAACGTGGTTTGGTCCAGATCATAAAATGAAAGTTCTTACCAGGGATAGGCGCTGATATTATTAGTTTTCTAAAAGAAAGTGAACAAACAGGATCTGGTCCTAAAAACACTGTGGTATAGACAACACCATTTTTGGAAGACCTTTACGACTTGACCACTCTTCAAATCCATTTTGTTATATAAAAAAAAAAGTACAAGTAAAGCCAAGTGGAGTATAGGGAATATGGTGTTAGTGACCATAAACTTTAAAGACCTTCGTTCGGCACATGATTTTTGGGATAATGTGGTCGGTATTACGCCTGTGCAGCTTTACTTTCACAGAAAAAAAATCCGGTACCCATTAAAGGTTGTGAGTCGGAGATCGCAGCCATTGTCTCTATACATGAGATCCTCTGCCTGCCATCGCGGTGTGGGGACCATAACCGGCACTACTTGTCGGCTGCTCCCACAACACCATCCAGCACCTGCTCCAATGGCTTCACATAACCCTGATAGGGGTTGGAAAGTTGGAATACTTGGTTACAACTGGCAAAATAAAAGGAAAGAGAAATCGCGAACGACAAGAGAGAAAATACTGGATAGCTTGGTGTCATGGCATGGAAAACAGTCAACAACAGAACTGATACGATGCACTGTAGATAGAAGATTGTTAAAGGACATGATCGTCTACGCTAACCGGTATGGCACAAGATGTTGACCCATTAAAGGCTAGGTGAACCGGAAGCCGTCGGTTGGGATCGAACCTTACCTCTTGTCCTTCATAGTCCAGTTCACTAACCACTGAGCTATCGCGGCTCCGTTTTGTTATATATAAATAATTTCATTTTCATTGCATTGCCTAAAAAGAATGGTGCAGTTGAATGCAGTGACTTCAGAACAATAAGCCTAATGAGCCAGGTAACACAAATTTTACTAAAAGTTATACAAGGAAGGATTCAGAATAAAATCAATACTGAATTAGATGAGCAACAATTTGGATTCAGGACAAACAGTGGCACTAAAGAAGCCATATTTAGCATGAGGACATTGATTGAAAAGTACATAGAAGAGGACATTGATTGAAAAGTACATAGAAGTAAACAAACCAATATATGCCTGCTTCATAGACTACACCAAAGCTTTCGATAGAATACACCATAACCAACTTATAGACTGCCTAAAGGATATAAATCTAGACGACACAGACATACGACTAATATGTAATTTGTACTGGGAGCAAACAGCAATAATAAAATATAACAAGGAGAACTCTACACCCATGGACATAAAAAGAGGAGTAAGACAAGGATGCATCCTATCACCAAGCTTGTTCAATCTATACACTGAGCAAATCTTTAAAAACATCTCAGAGATACCAGGCCTAAATATTAATGAAAAGATAATCAATAACCTAAGATATGCTGATGATACTGTTCTACTAGCAGAAAATCCTAAAGATCTACAACAATTGCTTAATGTAATAAACATAACAAGCAAAAAATATGGACTAGATATGAATATCAAAAAGACTAAAACTATGATCATAAACAAAGAAAATTCTCAAGACCTACAATTAAATATCACAGTTGAGGGAATACATCTGGAGACAGTCCAGAGCTACAACTACCTGGGACATACTATAACCAATGATGGAAAATGTAAAATTGAAATAAACAAAAGAATAGGTATGGCAACAAGTAATTTTAATGCCATGAGAAATATACTAACAACAAAACAAATATCAGCAGGGCTGAAACTAGGAATGGCAAAATGTTACATCTTCTCAGTATTCTAATATGGTGCAGAAACATGGACATTAGACAAGAAAACAGAACAACAATTGAAGCCTTTGAAATGTGGATTTATAGAAGAATAGGTAGAATTTGATGGAAAGAAAGAAAACAAACAATGAAGTTTTAAAACATCTGAAAATAAAAAGAGAACTACTAAATAAAATTCATCATCATTGGGTGCCTTCTCCGCATCGAAGGTTGGCTACCATGGAGCGCCATTCCACTCTGTCTCTTGCTTTGATGGTGCATATTGTCATAGGCTGACTTGTCCATCTTTTGATGTTACTCGTCCATGTTAGTCTTGGTCTGCCTCTGCCTCTTTTACCTTATATTTTCCCCTCTAATATTACTTTTATTAGGCTGTTGTGTCTTTTAACATGACCAAAAAATTTCATTTGTCTTGCTCTAATTGTGTTTAGTAGTTCTTTTTTCACCCTTAGTCGTTCTAAAACTTCCTCGTTTGCTTTCTTTTCTTTCCATCCAATTCTGCCTATTCTTCTGTAAATCCACATTTCAAAGGCCTTAATTTTCTGTTCTGTTTTCTGGTCTAATATCCATGTTAGTATATTTTTCATGGCATTGAAATTACTTTTTGCCATACCTATTCTTTCATTTATTTCAGTTGTACATTTTCCATCATTGGTTATAGTATGTCCCAGGTAGCTCTGAACTGTCTCCAGATGTATTCCTTCAACTTTGATATTTAATTGTAGGTCTTTAGAATTTCCTTTGTTTATGATCATAGTTTTAGTCTTTTTGATATTCATATCTAGCCCATTTCTTGCTTGTCATGTTTATCACATTAAGCAATTGTTGTAGATCTTTAGGATTTTCTGCTAGTAGAACAGTATCATCAGCATATCGCAGGTTATTGATTATCATTCCATTAATGTTTGGGCTTGGCATCTCATTGATGTTTTTAAAGATTTGCTCAGTGTATAGATTGAACGAGCTTGGTGATAGGATGCATCCCTATCTTACTCCTCCTTTTATATCAATGGGTGTAGAGTTCTCCTTGTTATATTTTATTATTGCTGTTTGCTCCCAGTACAAATTACATATCAGTCGTATGTCTGTGTCATCCAGATTTATATCAAACAAAATTAAGACAAGACAAATGCAATTTTTGCGGCACGTTAAAAGACACAACAGCCTACTAAAAGTAATATTGGAAGGGAAAATACAAGGTAAAAGAGGCAGAGGCAGACCAAGACTAACATGGACGAGTAATATCAAAAGATGGACAAGTCAATCTATGACAGCCTGCACCATCAAAGCAAGAAACACAATAGAATGGCGATCCATGGTAGCCAACCTTCTTTGCGGAGAAGGCACTTGATGATGATGATGAGATATTATTTCAGTGACTCTTTCGTGGCAATAGTTTCTGGTATAAACATGGGAAGCAATATATTAAATATAAGCTGCAATATTAAGATATGAGGTAGGAGATATAAAATACAAGGTGGGAGATATAAGATACAAGGTGGGAGATATAAGATACAAGGTGGGAGATATAAGATACAAGGTGGGAGATATAAGATACAAGGTGGGAGATATAAGATACAAGGTGGGAGATATTGGATACAAGGTGGGCGATATAAGATACAAGGTGGGAGATATTGGATACAAGGTGGGAGATATAGGATACAAGGTGGGAGATATAGGATACATGGTGGGAAATATAAGGTACAAGGTGTGAGATATAGGATACAAGGTGGGAGATATAGGATACATGGTGGGAAATATAAGGTACAAGGTATGAGATATAGGATACAAGTTGGAGATATAAGATACAAGGTGGAGATATAAGATACAAGGCGGGAGATATAAGATACAAGATGGAAGATATAAGTTGCACGGTGGGAGATACAAAATAAAAGGTGGGAGATTTCAGATACAAGGTGGGAGATATAAGGTATAAGGTGGGTGGTATAAGATATAAGAAACAAGGTGGGAAATATAAGATACAAGGTGGGAGATATAAGATACAAGGTAGGAGATATAAGATACAAAGTAGGAGATATAAGATACATGGTGGAGGATATTGAGATACGAGGTGGGGGATATAAGATACAAGGTGGGAGATATAAGGTATAATGTGGGTGATATTTAAAAAAACAAGGTGAGAGATATAAGATACAAAGTGGGAGATATAAGATTCAAGGTTGGACAAATTAGGTACAAGGTGGAGATATAAGATACAAGGTGGGAGATATAAGATACAAAGTGGGAGATATAAGATACAAGGTGAGAAATATAAGATACAAGGTGGGGGATATAAAGTACAATATGGGGATATAAGATACAAGGTGGGAGATATAAGGTACACGGTGGGAGATATAAGATATAAGAAACAAGGTAGGAGATATAAGATACAAGGTGGGAGATATAAGATACAAGGTGTGAGAAATAAGATACAAGATGGGAGATATAAAACGCAAGGTGGGAGATAAAAGATTCGAGGTTGGAAAAATTAAGGTATAAGGTGGGGAATATTGAGTTACGAGGTGGGGGATATAAGATACAAGGTGGGAGATGTAAGATACAAGTTGGGAGATATAAGTTGCACGGTGGGAGATACAAAATAAAAGGTGAGAGATTTCAGATACAAGGTGGGAGATATAAGATACAAGGTGGGACATATAAGATACAAGGTGGGAGATATAAGGTAAAAGGTGGGGGATATAAGATACAAGGTCGGATATATAAGATACAAAGTGAGAGATATAAGACACAAGGTGGGAGATATAAGATACGAGGTGGGAGATATAAGGTACAACGTGTGGAGTATTGAGATACGATGTGGGGATATAAAATACAAAGTGGGAGATATAAGATACAAAGTGGGAGATATAAGATACGGTGGGAGATATAAGATACAAGGTGGGGATATAAGATATAATGTGGGGAGTATTGAGATACGAGGTGGGAGATATAAGAATACAAGGTGGGGATATAAGATACAAGTTGGGAGATATAAGATAGGAAGTGGGAGATATAAGGTACAAGGTTGGAGTATTGAGATACGATGTGGGAGATATAAGATACAAAGTGGGAGATCTAAGATACAAGGTGGGAGATATAAGATACATGGTGGGAGATATAGGATACAAGGTGGGAGATATATGATACAAGGTGGGAGATATAAGATACAAGGTGGGATATAAGATACAAGTTGGGAGATATAAGATACGAGGTGGGAGATATAAGGTACAAGGTTGGGAGTATTAGGATACGATGTGGGAGATATAAAATACAAAGTGGGAGATATAAGATACAAGGTGGGAGATATAAGATACGAGGCGGGAGATATAAGGTACAAGGTGGGGAGTATTGAGATACGATGTGGGAGATATAAGATACAAAGTGGGAGATATAAGATATAAGTGGGAGATATAAGATACAAGGTGGGGATATAAGATACAATGTGGGAGATTTAAGATACAAGGCGGAAGAATTAAGACACAAGGTAGGAGATATAAGATACAAGGTGTGGGATATCAGATAAAAAGTGGGAGATATAAGATACAAGGTGGGAGATATAAGATACAAGGTGGGAGATATAAGGTACAAGGGGGGGGGTATATTGGGATAGGAGGTGGAGGATGTAGGATACAAGGTGGGAGATATAGGATACAAGGTGGGAGATATAAGATACAAGGTAGGAGGTATAAGATACAAGGTGGGAGATATAAGATACAAGGTGGGAGATATAAGATACAAGGTGAGAGATATAAGACACAAGGTGGGAGATATAAGATACAAGGTGGGAGATATAAGATACAAGGTAGGAGGTATAAGATACAAGGTGGGAAATATAAGATACAAAGTGGGAGATATAAGATACAAGGTAGGAGGTATAAGATACAAGTTGGGAGATATAATATACAAGGTGGGAGATATAAGACACAAGGTGGGAGATATAAGACACAAGGTGGGAGATATAGGATACAAGGTGAGATATGAAAAGACGGTTTTGAAATACTGAAACACGATCAAGATCCTAGCTACCGGTGTGCACAGACCACTAAACTCAGTAGCTCCGGCAGCAAGCCAGTCTTGGATATGAGGAAACTACAAGAAGGAACACTTTTCAGACAGACCCTCAACGGTTCTTGCCGCCTATCCGCCATTTTGAGATAAATATAATGCGTACTATCGCTAGTTTTTGATTCATCTTCATGTATTTATGTGTCCCTTCCATTTATCTATTTCATCTTCTAATCCAAATTGACTTCAAAGAAAAACAATCAACAAGTAAACAGAAAAGGAGAAACCTCATATAATTCAATAAACACTTTTTGATTTGTGTTTTTATTTATTGCAATAATAAATAATATTTGGCCTAAGGAAATGGACACATAATCTGACACTGAAAACAGAAAAATCTGAGCTAATTACACGAATGAGATTAGCCCAAGGGAAGGCGAACTGTCCAGAATCTGTTGTGAATGTCACATAAATAATCTCAAGGGACAGTACACAGCATGGAAGGTGCAGACATTCACTCGTAGATATCTCAATGGACGGTACACGACATGGGAGGTCCAGACATTCACTAGTAAATATTTCAAGGGACGTTACACAACATGGAAGGTCCAGACATTCACTAGCAGATATCTCAAGTGACGGTACACGACATGGAAGGTCCAGACATTCACTCGTAGATATCTCAATGGACGGTACACGACATGGGAGGTCCAGACATTCACTAGTAAATATTTCAAGGGACGTTACACAACATGGAAGGTCCAGACATTCACTAGCAGATATCTCAAGTGACGGTACACGACATGAAGGTCCAGACATTCACTCGTAGATATCTCAATGGACGGTACACGACATGGAAGGTCCAGACAAACACTAGTAGATATCTCAAGTGACGGTACACGACATGGAAGGTCCAGACATTCACTAGTATATATCTCAAGTGACGGTACACGACATGGAAGGTCCAGACATTCACTAGTAGATATCTCAAGTGACGGTACACGACATGGAAGGTCCAGACATTCACTAGTAGATATCTCAAGTGACGGTACACGACATGGAAGGTCCAGACATTCACTCGTAGATATCTCAATGGACGTTACACAACAGTTTGTTTCTCCTGTGCTATAACGATTAAGGTTAATTGGGACACGCATATCTGTAACCAGTAACATCCATCTTTTTCTCTCTCTCTTTCTCTCTCAAACTTTTTCCCCCTCCCTCTCATTCTCTATTTCTTTATCTCTCCATCCCTCTTTCTTTCTCTCCTCTCTATCTCACCCTCTCTTCCTATTCCTTTCTCTATCGTTTTCTCTGTCTTCCTTATTACTTCTCCCTCTTTTTTTCTTAATCTCCCACAATCACTCTCTCCCTGTCTGTCTCTTTCTCCCTCTCTCCACGTTTCTTTTCTCTTGCTATCTTTCTCCCTCTCTTACTCCTTCTCTATCTCTCCGTCTTCCCTCTCTGATGAAACGAGTAGAGTCGAAAATCAAATAAATTTTTTTTATTAAAAAGTAAATGTTTCCTCTAGGTCTGTAGACGTATGGGAATATGTCGTTAGTGCCCAAATATGTCGTTAGTGCCCAAATATGTCGTTAGTGCCCAAATATGTCGTTAGTGCCCAAATATGTCGTTAGTGCCCAAATATGTCGTTAGTGCCCAAATATGTCGTTAGTGCCCAAATATGTCGTTAGTGTCCAAATATGTCGTTAGTGTCCAAATATGTCGTTAGTGCCCAAATATGTCGTTAGTGTCCAAATATGTCGTTAGTGCCCAAATATGTCGTTAGTGCCCAAATATGTCGTTAGTGTCCAAATATGTCGTTAGTGCCCAAATATGTCGTTAGTGTCCAAATATGTCGTTAGTGCCCAAATATGTCGTTAGTGCCCAAATATGTCGTTAGTGCCCAAATATGTCGTTAGTGCCCAAATATGTCGTTAGTGTCCAAATATGTCGTTAGTGATCAAATATGTCGTTAGTGCCCAAATATGTCGTTAGTGCCCAAATATGTCGTTAGTGCCCAGTGATGTCAGTGCTTCATTGTTGAACATCTGGGCCGAGAACATCATGAGAAATGTCAGAAGCGATGACAGATTGGTGAAATTCGATCCTTTCACAATAAATGGCAACATACTTCCAGAACCCATATACGCTGATGCACCGTCCTGCCCTCAAACAGTGCAGAATGATTACAAGAGACAATTAAGTGTGTTAGAAAACACAGTGAAGAGCAAATCTTATTTCTTAACATACAGAACACTAAGATAAAGTCCATTGACAAAGCAAAAAGCAAACCCTAAACTATCATCAACAGTGAAAAAATGGAAATTGTAACTCACTATGACTATGTGGAATCTGTTGCAACTCAAATGGAGGCTGACAGAAAGAGATAAAATATCAATAGCAACATACAAATGAAACGTCATGACGAACATGAGGCAAATTAGCAGCAAGTCACTAAAATTACAAATATGGAGGACATTTATTTTAAAGGTAGCAACATGTGAATCACAGTCAATCTCGCAAACAGCGCGGACGAAAATCAATTTTCCAAACAAAATGCCACATAAACAATCCTTAAGATACCTCGGATAATGAAAAAGAACAATGAGGATAAACGAAACAACACAAACATTGAAAATAACTGGCATATAAGCATCATGCTGCATTGAAAATTAAAATACTAAGGTCACGTGAAATGACACTGCGGGCTGGAAAGAGTAGCAATGGAAGGCAGGGTTGCTGGGCAACGCATCAAAGCAGGTCAAGAAGAAGGTGGTTTGAAGACATCAAGGAGACCTTGAACATGACAACAGAAGAAGGTGGTTTGAAGACATCAAGGAGACCTTGAACATGACAACAGAAGAAGTGAGAGATCTGACTAGAGACAGAGATTCTTTCAGACTGGCTGTAGAGAATGCAACGTTCTGTGATAGATCTGACTAGAGACAGAGATTCTTTAAGCTCGGCTGTAGTGAATGCAACATTCTGTGTTAGATCTGGCTAGAGACAGAGATTCTTTAAGCTCGGCTGTAGTGAATGCAACATTCTGTGATAGATCTGACTAGAGACAGAGATTCTTTAAGCTCGGCTGTAGTGAATGCAACATTCTGTGTTAGATCTGGCTAGAGACAGAGATTCTTTAAGCTCGGCTGTAGTGAATGCAACATTCTGTGTTAGATCTGACTAGAGATGTTGCCATAACTGTTCATCGTACAACGACTGGTCTCATTATAAATCAGCCTGCTTGAGTTTTGTTTTCTTCATTGCACATCGGATATAGTGCTGAGATCTCCTCCTTAGTACCTCTTCCTTTGTGCATCCTTTTATGAGTTGTTAGTGACTGCGCCAAGTGGAGAAGCGTTATTGCTACCCAACAGAAAGCCACGTTGTTGTTACCAACAGAAAGCCACGTTGTTGCTACCCAACAGAAAGCCACGTTGTTGCTACCCAACAGAAAGCCACGTTGTTGCTACCCAACAGAAAGCCACGTTGTTGCTACCCAACAGAAATCCACGTTGTAGCTACCCAACAGAAAGCCACGTTGTTGCTACCCAACAGAAAGCCACGTTGTTGCTACCCAAAAGAAAGCCACGTTGTTGCTACCCAACAGAAAGCCACGTTGTTGCTACCCAACAGAACGCCACGTTGTTGCTACCCAACAGAAAGCCACGTTGTTGCTACCCAACAGAAAGCCACGTTGTTGTTATTCAACAGAAAGCCACGTTGTTGTTATCCAACAGAAAGCCACGTTGTTGTTATCCAACAGAAAGCCACGTTGTTGTTATTCAACAGAAAGCCACGTTGTTGTTATTCAACAGAAAGCCACGTTGTTGTTATTCAACAGAAAGCCACGTTGTTGTTATCCAACAGAAAGCCACGTTGTCGTTATCCAACAGAAACCCACGTTGTTGTTATTCAACAGAAAGCCACGTTGTTGTTATCTAACAGAAAGCCACGTTCTTGCTACCCAACAGAAAGCCACGTTGTTGCTACCCAACAGAAAGCCACGTTGTTGCTACCCAATAGAAAGCCACGTTGTGGCTACCCAACAGAAAGCCACGTTGTTGTTACTCAACAGAAATCCACGTTGTTGTTACTCAACAGAAAGCCACGTTGTTGTTATCCAACAGAAAGCCACGTTGTTGCTACCAAACAGAAAGCCACGTTGTTGCTACCTGACAGAAAGCCACGTTGTTGTTATTCAACAGAAAGCCACGTTGTTGTTATTCAACAGAAAGCCACGTTGTTGTTATCCAACAGAAAGCCACGTTGTTGTTATCCAACAGAAAGCCACGTTGTTGTTATTCAACAGAAAGCCACGTTGTTGCTACCCAACAGAAAGCCACGTTGTGGACTGGCTGCTGAGTGTTGTGTCTGTCTGTGAGACCAAGGAAATAAAACGTGGAATCTCCAAAATAAATTTCTTCTTCTATTGCGTTAGCTTGAAGTCTACTCATCTTCATTGCCTATACTTCGAATGCCGTCAAATAGGTGTTGATAAGTAGTTGTATCATTTACAACAAGCTGCGATATTGTATGTTTTCTACATCTGACTGAGGCAGAACATTTGTAGGTACGGGATTGACTTCCCTCATCGATCTTGATGAGACTTAGCGATCTACCATCAGGTCTGTCATGATCAGGTATAGTTTGGTCTTCACCACTTCAAGTTGACCGATCCTGACAGTCAGCGATACCTCACTACCCACCTCCAGCCCAGTTGTTGCTGGGCGCCTAAGACCATCTACTCGAAACATCTTTGACCCTCTAGTGTAAACAACAGCTTTACCTTCCATTCTAAACAACATATGTTGGCCTCCACTATAAACAACATCTGTTGTCCTCCACTATAAACAACCTCTGTTGTCTTCCACTATAAACAACATCTGTTGTCTCCCATTATAAACATCTGTTGTCCTCCACTATAAACAACATCTGTTGTCTTCCAGTATAAACAACATCTGTTGTCCTCCACTATAAACAGCTGTTGTCCTCCACTATAAACATCTGTTATCCTCCACTATAAACAGCTGTTGTCCTCTACTATAAACAGTTGTTGTCCTCTACTATAAACATCTGTTGTCCTCCACTATAAACAGCTGTTGTCCTCCACTATAAACATATGTTGTCCTCCACTATAAACATCTGATGTCCTTCACTATAAACCTCTGTTGTCCTCCACTATAAACAGCTGTTGTCCTTCACTATAAACATCTGTTGTCCTTCACTATAAACATCTGTTGTCCTCCACTATAAACATCTGTTGTCCTCCACTATAAACATATGTTGTCCTCCACTATAAACCTCTGTTGTCCTCCACTATAAACATCTGTTGTCCTTCACTATAAACATCTGTTGTCCTCCACTATAAACAGCTGTTATCCTCCACTATAAACATCTGTTTGTCCTCCACTATAAACATCTGTTGTCCCACTATAAACATCTGATGCCTTCACTATAACATATGTTGTCCTCCACTATAAACAGCTGTTGTCCTCCACTATAAACAACTGTTATACTATAAACAGCTGTTGTCCTTCACTATAAACATCTGTTGTCCTCCACTATAAACATCTGTTGTCCTTCACTATAAACATATGTTGTCCTCCACTATAAACAGCTGTTGTCCTCCACTATAAACAGCTGTTATCCTCCACTATAAACATCTGTTGTCCTCCACTATAAACAGCTGTTGTCCTCCACTATAAACATCTGTTGTCCTCCACTATAAACATCTGTTTTCCTCCACTATAAACATGTTGTCCTCCACTATAAAACAGCTGTTATCCTCCACTATAAACATGTTGTCCTCCACTATAAACAGCTGTTGTCCTTCACTATAAACATCTGCTGTCCTCCACTATAAACAGCTTTTATCCTCCACTATAAACATCTGTTGTCCTCCACTATAAACAGCTGTTATCCTCCACTATAAACATCTGTTGTCCTCCACTATAAACATGTTGTCCTCCACTATAAACAGCTGTTATCCTCCACTATAAACATCTGTTGTCCTCCACTATAAACAACGTCTTGGATCTTCTACGCTTTACCCCCTCACCCACCTTGTTACCCTCCATCCTGAACAAATTGCTCCTATCACACACATCCCTCAACTTGTATTTCCTCTGACCTGCCATAATCTCCTGCCAGTGTTCCTTAATGAGATAGCTACTAGTGAATGTCTGGACCTTCCATGTTGTGTACCGTCCATTGAGATATCTACTAGTGAATGTCTGGACCTTCCATGTCGTGTACCGCCTCTTGAGATATCTACTAGTGAATGTCCTGACCTTCCATGTTGTGTACCGTCCATTGAGATATCTACTAGTGAATGTCTGGACCTTCCATGTTGTGTACCGTCCATTGAGATATCTACTAGTGAATGTCTGGACCTTCCATGTTGTGTACCGTCCCTTGAGATATTTACTAGTGAATGTCTGGACCTTCCATGTTGTGTACCGTCTCTTGAGATATTTACTAGTGAATGTCTGGACCTTCCATGTTGTGTACCGTCCCTTGAGATATTTACTAGTGAATGTCTGGACCTTCCATGTTGTGTACCGTCTCTTGAGATATTTACTAGTGAATGTCTGGACTTTCATGTTGTGTACCGTCCATTGAGATATCTACTAGTGAATGTCTGGACCTTCCATGTTGTGTACCGTCCCTTGAGATATTTACTAGTGAATGTCTGGACCTTCCATGTTGTGTACCGTCTCTTGAGATATTTACTAGTGAATGTCTGGACCTTCCATGTTGTGAAGCGTCCATTGAGATATCTACTAGTGAATGTCTGGAATTTCCATGTTGTGTACCGTCCATTGAGATATCTACTAGTGAATGTCTGGACCTTCCATGTTGTGTACCGTCACTTGAGATATCTACTAGTGAATGTCTGGACTTTCCATGTTGTGTACGTCCATTGAGATATTTCTAGTGAATGTCTGGACCTTCCATGTTGTGTACCGTCACTTGAGATATCTACTAGTGAATGTCTGGACCTTCCATGTCGTGTACCGTCACTTGAGATATCTACTAGTGAATGTCTGGACCTTCCATGTCGTGTACCGTCACTTGAGATATCTGCTAGTGAATGTCACTCTCTTTCATTCATCAATTTTACATCGAGTAGTAAGAACAGTTTTATCACATGGTCAATTATATTTCTTCGAGTATTTCTTCTTTCTATTCATATTTCGAATTATCTCTCCACGCCATCCCCCCCCCCCTCTCTCTCTCTCTTCGTTATGTGGTTGATCTGCAGTGCGCCTGAGTCGAGTCCGAATATAATCCGGTTCGATTTCTCAAACCGACTTAGAGCGGGTGTGTTTATTTTCTCCATCTTTTTGGAATTTTCAGCAAATTACATTTTCCCCATTTTTCTGATCTTCAGTTTATCAAATACTTGCAGCTATTCTGTCTTTGGTGACAGCACCATCTGTTCTGCCACCGGACACAGTTAAACGATACCATTATCATCAATTTAAAGTGTTTTTATCATTATAGCATTTGGTGTCATCATCATCATCATCATCACCATCATCATCATCATTACCATCACCATCACCATCATCATCATCATCATCATCAGCATCATCATCATCATCATCATCATCATCATCATCATCGTCATCATCATCATCATCATCATCATCACCCTCACCATCATTATCATCATCCTCACTATCATCATCATCATCATTATCATCATTCTCACCCTCACCATCATTATCATCATCCTTACCATCATCATCATCAACATCATCATCATCACCCTCACCACCATTATCATCATCCTCACCATCATCATCATTATCCTCACCATCATTATCATAATCCTCACCATCATCATCATTAACCTCACCATCATCATCATCTTCCTCACCATCATCATCATCACCCTCACCATCATTATCATCATCCTCACCATCATCATCATCACCCTCACCATCATTATCATCATCCTCACCATCATCATCATCACCCTCACCATCATCATCATTATCACCCTCACCATCATTATCATCATCCTCACCATCATCATCATCATCCTCACCATCATTATCATCATCCTCACCATCATGATCATCATCATCTTCACCATCATCATCATTATCATCATTATCATCATCCTCACCATCATTATCATCATCCTCACCATCATCATCATTATCCTCACCAACATTATCATCATCCTCATCATCATCATCATTATCCGCACCATCATTATCATCATCCTCACCATCAGCATCATCATTATCCTCACCATCATTATCATCATCCTTATCATCCTCACTACCATTATCATCCACATCACCATCATCATCATCATTATCCTCACCATCATCATCATCCTCACTATCATCATCATCATCCTCACCATTATTATCATCATCCTCACCACAATCATCATCATTATCCTCACCATCACCATCATCATCCTCACCATCATTATCCTCACCATCAACATCATCATCCTCACCATCATCATCATCATCACCATCATTATCATCATCCTCACCACCATCATCATTATCCTCACAATCATTATCATCATCATCCTTATCCTCACCATCATTATCATCATCATCAATATCATTATCATCATCCTCACCATCATCATCATCATCATCATCCTCACCATCATCATCATTATCCTCACCATCATCATCATCATCCTCACCATCATCATCATCATCATCCTTTCCATCATTATCATTATCCTCACCATCATCATCATCATCCTCACCATCATTATCATTATCCTCACCATCATCATTATCATCCTCACCATCATCATCATTATCCTCACCACCATCATCATCATCCTCACCATCATCATCATTATCAACCTCACCATCATCATCATCATCCTCACCATCATCATCATCATCCTCACCATCATCATTATTATCCTCACCATCATCATCATTATCCTCACCATCATCATCATCATCCTCATCATCATCATCCTCACCATCATCATCATCATTCTCACCATCATCATCATCCTCACCATCATCATCATCATTATCACCATCATCATTATCCTCACCATCATCATCATCATCCTCAACATCATCATCATCATCATCATCACCATCATCATCATTATCCTCACCATCATTATCATCATCCTCACCATCATCATCATTATCCTCACCATCATTATCATAATCCTCACCATCATCATCATTAACCTCACCATCATCATCATCTTCCTCACCATCATCATCATCATCCTCACCATCATCATCGTCACCATCATCCATCACCATCATCACCATCATCCTCATCCATCATCATCACCATCATCCTCATCACCATCATCATCACTCATCATCATCATCATTCTCACCATCATCATCATCCTCACCATCATCATCATTATCCTCACCATCAATCATCATCCTCACCATCATCATCATTACCCATTATCATCACCATCATCATCATCATCATTTCCATCATCATCGTCATCATCATACTCGAGCAGGGACATTTTTGTCCGATTTTTTAATCATTTCAAACTGTCAAGGGATCTTTAATTGCGAAGAATGTTCACGAGACCTCCTGTTTTGTGTGTTGTTATCCAAGAGGACTAGACATCGAGACTCACTGCCCAGAGAAGGTTAGACATAGAGTCTCACTAGTCAGAGAAGATTAGACATAGGATCTCACTACTCAGAGAAGATTAGACAGAGGATCTCACTACTCAGAGAAGATTAGACATAGGTCTCACTACTCAGAGAAGATTAGACATAGGATCTCACTACTCAGAGAAGATTAACATAGGATCTTACTACCCAAAGAAATTAGACATAGGATCTTACTACCCAAAGAAGATTAGACATAGGATCTCACTAGTCAGAGAAGATTAGACATAGGATCTCACTACTCAGAGAAGATTAGACAGAGGATCTCACTACTCAGAGAAGATTAGAAATAGGATCTCACTACCCAAAGAAGATTAGACATAGGATCTCACTACCCAAAGAAGATTAGACATAGGATCTTACTACTCAGAGAAGATTAGACATAGGATCTCATTACCCAAAGAAGGTTAGACATTGGATCTCACTACTCAGAGAAGATTAGACATAGGATCTCACTACTCAGAGAAGATTAGACATCGAGACTCACTACCCAGAGAAGGTTAGACATAGGATCTCACTACTCAGAGAAGATTAGACATAGGATCTTATTACTCAGAGAAGATTAGACATAGGATCTCACTACCCAAAGAAGATTAGGCATAGGATCTCACTACTCAGAGAGATTACACATCGAGACTCACTACCCAGAGAAGGTTAGATATCGAGACTCACTATCCAGAGAATGTTAGACATAGAGACTCACTACCCAAAAAGATTACACATCAAAACTCACTACCCATAAAGATTACACATCGAGAATCACTATCCAGAGAAGGTTAGACATAGAGACTCACTACCCAGAGAAGATTACACACCGAGACTCACTACCCGAGAAGATTACACACCGAGACTCACTACCTAAAATGATTACACATCGAGACTCACTATCCAGAGAAGGTTAGACATCGAGACTCACTATCCAAAAAGATTACACATCGAGACTCACTACCAAAAGAAGATTACACATCGAGAATCACTATCCAGAGAAGGTTAGACATAGAGACTCACTACCCAAAAAGATTGCACACCGAGACTCACTACCCAAAATGATTACACATCGAGACTCACTATCCAGAGAAGGTTAGACATCGAGACTCACTATCCAAAAAGATTACTCATCAAGACTCACTACCCAAAAAGATTACACATCGAGACTCACTACCCAAAAAGATTACACATCGAGACTCACTCCCCAGAGAAGGTTAGACATCGAGACTCACTATCCGGAGAAGTCAGACATCGAGACTCTCTACCTACAGAAGATTAGACATCGAGACTCACTACCCAAAGAAGATTAGACATCGAGACTCACTCCCCGGAGAAGGTTAGACATAGGATCTTACTAGCCAAAGAAGATTAGGCATCGAGACTCACTACCAAGAGAATTAGACATCGAGACTCACCATCCAAAGAAGATTAGACATCGAGACTCACTACCCAGAGAAGATGAGACATCGAAACTCACTATCCGGAGAAGATTAGACATCGAGACTCACTACCCAGAGAAGATTAGACATCGAGACTCACTACCCAGAGGAGATTAGACATCGAGACTCACTACCCAGAGAAGATTAGACATCGAGACTCACTACCCAGAGAAGATTAGACATCGAGACTCACTACCCAGGGAGGTTAGACATCAAGACTTACTACCCAGAGAAGATTAGACATCGACACTCACTTCCCAGAGAAGGTTAGACATAGGATCTTACTAGCCAAAGAAGATGAGGTATTGAGACTCACTACCCAGAGAAGATTAGACATCGAGACTGACTACCCAGAGAAGATTAGACATCGAGACTCACTACCCAGAGGAGGTTAGACATCAAGACTCACTACCCAGAGAAGATTAGACATCGAGACTCACTACCCAGAGAAGATTAGACATCGAGACTCACTACCCAGAGGAGGTTAGACATCAAGACTCACTACCCAGAGAAGATTAGACATCGAGACTCACTACCCAGAGGAGGTTAGACATCAAGACTCACTACCCAGAGAAGATTAGACATCGAGACTCACTACCAGAGAAGATTAGACATCGACACTCACTTCCCAGAGAAGGTTAGACATCAAGACTCACTACCCAGAGAAGATTAGACATTGAGACTCACTACCCAGAGAAGATTAGACATCGAGACTCACTACCCAGAGGAGGTTAGACATCAAGACTCACTACCCAGAGAAGATTAGACATCGAGACTCACTACCCAGAGAAGATTAGACATCGACACTCACTTCCCAGAGAAGGTTAGACATAGGATCTTACTAGCCAAAGAAGATGAGGTATTGAGACTCACTACCCAGAGAAGATTAGACATCAAGACTCACTACCCAGAGAAGATTAGACATCGAGACTGACTACCCAGAGAAGAGTATACATCAAGACTCACTACCCAGAGAAGATTAGACATCAAGACTCACTACCCAGAGAAGGCTAAACATCGGATCTCAATACCTAGAGATGGCTAAACAACGGAACTCACAACCAGAGAGTGCTAGATATCGTGACTCATTACTCAGAAGGTTAGACATGGGAGCTCACTACCCAAGAGTGCTAGATATCACGACTCATTACTCAGAAAAGGTTAGACATCGGAGCTCACTACCCAGAGACCAGAGAAAGGTAAAACCACAAGAAAACCACGGACTGTAAAAGAGAAATGTTTCCATTCCACGATCCGGGATTCCAACCAGAGATCTTCTTCTCCAGCGTTTGACGTCTTACTTCTAGACACCTCAGCCCATCTGTCTCTCACTCTTGACGGGTAAAGGCACAACTATGAAGGCTGACGTTGTGGCTGCTAGAAATAATCTTTGTGACTAAAATAAACATTGTTGAAGCAGAAACAATGAAAATGTGCCAGAGAAAGTAGATCAACATAGGAGATGAACTCATGAGACCAACGTAGAAGATGAACACAGGGGATGAACATAGGAGATGAACATAGGAGATGAACACAGGGATGACATAGGGGATGAACATAGGAGATGAACATAGGAGATGAACATAGGAGATGAACATAGGAGATGATGAACATTGGGGATGAACATAGGGATGAACATAGGAGATGAACATAGGAGATGAACATAGGAGATGAACATAGGAGATGAACATAGGAGATGATGAACATTGGGGATGAACATAGGAGATGAACATAGGAGATGAACATAGGAGATGAACATAGGAGATGATGAACATTGGGGATGAACATAGGGATGAACATTGGGGATGAACATTGGGGAAGAACATAGGGATGAACATTGGGGATGAACATAGGAGATGAACATAGGGGATGAACATAGGGGATGAACATAGGGGATGAACATAGGAGATGAACATAGGGGATGAACATAGGAGATGAACATTGGGGATGAACATAGGGGATGAACATAGGGGATGAACATTGGGATGAACATAGGGATGAACATAGGAGATGAACATAGGAGATGAACATAGGAGATGAACATAGGAGATGATGAACATTGGGGATGAACATAGGGATGAACATAGGAGATGAACATAGGAGATGAACATAGGAGATGAACATAGGAGATGAACATAGGAGATGATGAACATTGGGGATGAACATAGGAGATGAACATAGGAGATGAACATAGGAGATGAACATAGGAGATGATGAACATTGGGGATGAACATAGGGGATGAACATTGGGGATGAACATTGGGGAAGAACATAGGGATGAACATTGGGGATGAACATAGGAGATGAACATTGGGGATGAACATTGGGGAAGAACATAGGATGAACATTGGGGATGAACATTGGGATGAACATGGATGAACATAGGGGATGAACATAGGGATGAACATAGGAGATGAACATAGGGGATGAACATAGGAGATGAACATTGGGGATGAACATAGGGGATGAACATAGGGGATGAACATTGGGATGAACATAGGGGAGGAACATAGGGGATGAACATAGGGGATGAACATTGGGATGAACATAGGGGATGAACATAGGGGATGAACATAGGGAATGAACATAGGGGATGAACATAGGGGATGAACATAGGGGATGAACATAGGGGATGAACATTGGGATGAACATAGGGGAGGAACATAGGGGATGAACATAGGGGATGAACATAGGGATGAACATAGGGGATGAACATAGGGGATGAACATAGGGAATGAACATAGGGGATGAACATAGGGGATGAATATAGGGGATGAACATTGGGATGAACATAGGGGATGAACATAAGGGATGAACATAGGGATGAACATAGGGATGAACATTGGGATGAACATAAGGGATGAACATAGGGGATGAACATAGGGGATGAACATATGGGATGAACATAGGGGATCAACATATGGAATGAACATAGGGGATGAACATAGGGATGAACATTGGGATGAACATAGGGGATGAACATTGGGATGAACATAGGGGATGAACATAGGGGATGAACATAGGGGATGAACATAGGGGATGAACATAGGGGATGAACATTGGGATGAACATAGGGGATGAACATAGGGATGAACATAGGGGATGAACATAGGGGATGAACATAGGGATGAACATAGGGGATCAACGTATGGGATGAACATAGGGGATGAACATAGGATGAACATAGGGGATCAACATATGGAATGAACATTGGGATGAACATAGGGGATCAACGTATGGGATGAACATAGGGGATGAACATAGGGATGAAAATAGGGGATCAACGTATGGGATGAACATATGGAATGAACATAGGGATGAACATAGGGATGAACATTGGGGATGAACATAGGGATGAACATAGGGATGAACATTGGGGATGAACATTGGGGATGAACATAGGGGATGAACATAGGGATGAACATAGGGGATGAACATAGGGGATGAACATTGGGGATGAACATAGGGGATGAACATAGGAGATGAACATTGGGGATGAACATAGGGGATGAACATAGGGGATGAACATAGGGGATGAACATAGGGGATGAACATAGGGATGAACATAGGGGATGAACATTGGGGATGAACATTGGGGAAGAACATAGGGGATGAATATAGGGGATGAACATAGGGGATGAACATAGGGGATGAACATAGGGATGAACATAGGGGATGAACATAGGGGATGAACATAGGGGATGAACATAGGGGATGAACTTAGGGGGATGCACATAGGGAATGAACAACAGCATCAGGTCAATCAATCAACCAATCAAAGCTCTTTAGAATGTTTGGAGATCAATGACAAGGTCTCTTACATCAACCCCATTCTTGGACATTTTCTCGACTTCTGTCCATTCTAGGTCATTGTTCTTGAGGGTTTCCATGACTTCACTTCTTCAAGTATTCTGAGCCTTCTTAGTTTCTCTTTCCTTGCTTGTTCCGTGACAATGTCTGTTTTACTATAACGGTTTCAGGGTTTCTCAGTGTGTGTGTCCACTCCATTACCATTTTCTTGTCATAGATTACAAGGGAAATAGACACAGACAAAGAGAGAAGGACAGCAATAGAGAGATGCACAGACAGAAAGGCGGACAGATCGAGAGACAGACAAAACGCCATAGAGAGAGAGATAGAAAAATACTTACACAGAGAGAAAGATGGACAAGTAGACAGTGAGGGAGATAAAGAGCAGAGAAATTCGGATAAATGCATGGATAGAAGCACGGAAGATAAACCACTATTGGAGAGACAAAGACAGACGTGAAAAAAGAGAAAAAAGACTACAGAAGCGCAGACAGAGAGCAGACAAATAGACGTACTCACAAGGAAAGAGCACGCAAGAAAGGACAAATATGCGAATATGCCGAAAAAGAGGACAAATAGACGTCCTTACACATATACTGGCAGATAAATGGATAGAAGAAACGAACAGACAAATGGATTGAGAGAAGAGACGAACAGACAAATGGATTGAGAGAAGAAATGTTCAGAACATGAACAGATATATCGAAAATTAGCGAGGAGACAGACAGATTAATAGACAGAAAGTAATCAGTAGATATAATGAAATGCAGAAAGTAAATAGATGTACGACAGACAGAAAGATAGAGAACGAGAGGAATAAAGTCACAGTCAGATAACCAGGCAGACAGATTGCTAAACAAATGGGACACACAGACAAGACAGACAGACACACAGACATGCAGACATACACATAGACATGCAGACAGACACAGAGACATGCAGACAGACACATAGACATGCAGACAGACACATAGACATGCAGACAGACAAACAGACATGCAGACAGACATACAGACATGCAGACAGACACAGAGACATGCAGACAGACATACAGACAACACCACACAGACATGCAGACAGACACATAGACATGCAGACAGACACGCAGACAGACACATAGACATGCAGACAGACATATAGACATGCAGACAGACACACAGACATATAAACATATAGAACGATATGATAACAATAAAACAGAAAGAAGATTGAGGAAAATAGAGAAAAGGTAACAGGAAAGCAGAAAGACAAAAGAACAAAGTAGAAAGAAGGTAGAAGAAGACGGAAAAAGATATAAGAAAACAGAGGATATAAAAGAAAACACAAAGATGAAAGAAGAAAACAGAAAGAAGACTGAAAAAAAAAACAGAAAAAGGGTATATAAAAAAAACAGAAAAAGATGTAAGAATACAGAAAGAAGATGGAAGAAAACAAAGATAGAAGAAAATAGAAAAAATGTAGAAGAAAACAGAAATAAGACAGAAGAAAACAGAAAGAAGAAAGAAGAAAACAGAAATAAGACAGAAGAAAACAGAAATAAGACAGAAGAAAACAGTACAAAACAGAGACGTCCTATATTCTGCAACTCCAAAACATCGTGTCCTAAGGGACAGCACTGACCACAGATTCTCACATTTCACTATTTGCGCTTGTAGACACCCACTTTTTATAGCCAGCATAATTACCTCCCCAGGGGTAGCTCTGTGGGTTCGTATCTGCACTACCAGTTAAGGGAACCCATTTAAAGAATACACGAAAAAGGGAAAAGGAGGGTACATAATTCCGTCCTTTCTAATTTCCATGAAAGTTATCTTTGGATCAGTCTCTCCTTAAATTTTAAGGGAAAAGGAAAGAAATATAGCCCATAGTGATCTAAGCTGGACTATATAAGAAAGTACGGTACTAGAATTGGCTACAGGCTAATGTTTAAAACCGGAAGGTTAAAGGTTGTTTATGAAGGAACCGGGCGCTGAGCAAAGAAATGGAAAGATGAAGGATGTCTGCGTTGATAGTGCTGAGAGTGACGTTGTAGCATTTGGTTTAACCAAATGAGGAGGAGCAGGAGGAGGTGATGTTTAACTTTTCCAATAAAAAAAACTGGAGGAGTTATCTTGGAAATATTGGGAGAAGAGGTTTTATCTATGAGAGAGAAGGAGTTCTTTGAGAGGGTCAAATATAGACTCTTTCTCTTTTTCTTTCTACTCTTAAAATGAAAGGTAGATGGAGAATATTCTAGTGAAAGGTTAGGGACTAACAATGATATGTTTGTAGAGTAAGGAGGGGAGATTTCTTGGGATATAGATTTTTTTAGGATATAGATTTCTTGGGGATATAGATTTCTTGGGGATATAGATTTTTTAGGGATATAGATTTCTTGGGGATATAGATTTCTTGGGATATAGATTTCTTGGGGATATAGATTTTTTAGGGATATATATTTCTTGGGGATATAGATTTTTTAGGGATATATATTTCTTGGGGATATAGATTTCTTGGGGATATAGATTTCTTGGGATATATATTGTGTGGCTTCACTCTTGGAAACTATACAAATGGTAGTATCTGTAAGTAGTGAGGAGTATCTGTTTAAAGAGGACATGAACAAGGAGGATTCATTTATGAGAACAGGGGAGATAAATTTTTTTGTATGAGGGAAATAAAGAGAGAGTACTCATTGGAACCTGGAGCACAACATAGCGAAGGGAAAACTATAATGCTATCAAAAAATGCACAGAAGACACTAATAGAATAAGAGGCAGTGGGACCAAGACTGGTGAGAGCAACATTTAGAACAACCAAAAACAAAATAAAATTACACATTATACAATGCTATGCACCAACCAACGATAAAGATGACTCAGTTAAAGATGATTTTTATAAACAGCTACAATGGCAGATGGATGCAAGACGAGCCAAGGATATTATAATCTTGATGGGAGACCTAAATGCTAAGGTAGGATCAGACAACAGAGGCTTCGAAGAGATTATGGGAAAACATGGACTTGGAGATATAAACGAGAATGGAGAGATATTTGTGAATTTCTGCGCCCTTAATCAAATGAGCCTAGGAGGAACAATATCCAACATAAAAGAATACACAAAGCTACATGGTGTCACCAGATCATAGAACAGAAAATCAAATTGATCACATATGTATTAATAAGTTTAAGTCATCCTTAGGATGTAAAAGTATATAGAGGGGCAGATATAGCTTCTGATCATCATCTTCTGTTAGCCAAACTTAAAATTAAATTAAAAGGTATAATACAACGAATAAGGGTAGAAAGTATTTCAATGTAGGGTTTCTTAAAGAACAAGGAATTAAAGATAAATTCGCAGTCACAATATCAAACAAATACCAAGTCCTCCAACAACTAGAAAATACAATAAATATAGAAGATCATTGGAAACAGGTAAAAATATATGGAAAGAGACATGCGAAGAAACACTGGGGAAAAGAGAACGCCAGAATAAGGCATGGATGACAGCAGAGACCCTGGATAAAATTAAAGAAAGAAAGAACAAGAAAGCAGACATAAATAAAAGCAAAACAAGAAGTAATAAAGCCAAGACACAGGAAGCTTACACAGAGGTGAACAAAGAAGTGAGAAGATGCATTAAAAGGGATAAGAGGAAATATATAGATGAACTAGCTAAAGAGGCAGAAGAAGCAGCAAATAAAGGGAATATGAAAGAACTGTACAACAGCACAGAAATTAGGTGGAAAATACAAACAGATCAACGCCTTTATCAAAGACAAGAAAGGAAATCTGCTTAGTAATATAAGGGAACAAATGGAGATGGAAAAACACTTGAAGAACTTTTGAACAGACCCGCTCAAATAATCCTCCAGATATACTACCAGCAGAAGAAGAGTTACACGTTAACTGCGGAAAACCAAGCAAAGAAGAAATAATGAAAGCCATCAAATTATTAAAAGATGGTAAAGCCACAGGACCAGATGAAATTCCTTCGGAAGCCATCAAAGCAGATATTAACACCTCTACCAAGATGTTACAGGATCTATTGGATAAAATTTGGGAGAGGGAAGAGATACCTAAAGACTGGAGAGAAGGTTATATGATCAAACTACCAAAGAAAGGAAGTTTACAGGAGTGCACAAATTATAGGGGAATTATGCTACTATCAGTGCCAGAAAAATATTAGGCAGAATCATTCTGGAGAGACTAAAAGAGGCTATAGAGAAACACTTGAGAGATGAACAAGCAGGTTTTAGGAAGAACAGATCATGTGCTGATCAAATAACTACCCTACGTATAATAGTTGAACAAAGTTTAGAACTAAAATCCCCACTATATATTTGGATTTCATAGATTACGAAAAGGCATTTGATAGTTTAGACAGAAGAATGCTTTGGAAGTTGCTGAGTCATTACGGAATCCCCATAAAGTTTTATTACCTGATAAAACAATGTATGAAGGAACAAAATGTAGTGTGGTGCATGAAGGACAGCTTACAGAAGCATTTGATAAGAACAGGAGTAAGGCAAGGATGCCTCCTGTCTCCATTTCTCTTTCTACTGGCCATAGATTGGATTATGAAAATAACTCAAAACAACAGAAATGGGATCCAGTGGTCACTGACCAAACAACTTGATGATTTAGACTTTGCTGATGACATAGCTCTCCTATCACACAGCCATCAACAGATGCAGGATAAAATGAGTATATTAGATGAGAGATCACAACAGCTAGGACTAAAGATTAATAGAGATAAGACCAATATTATGAGAATTAATGCAGTTGGCAATAACCATATAAAACTAGGAGAAATACCTCTACTAGACGTACAATCTTATATATATCTGGGCAGTAATATAGATAAAGAGGGAGGAACAGAAAATGATACCAAAATAAGGATATCAAAAGCAAGAGGAGCTTTCATTGCACTGGGAACATATGGAAATCCAAAGAAATTAGGCTAAATACAAAATAAAATTTTCAACTCAAATGTTAAGTCGGTCCTATTATATGGCTGTGAAACATGGAGAATGACAAAATTGACAATCACGAAAGTACAGACTTTCATTAATGGATGCTTGCGCAGAATAAAGGGATGGAAATGGCAGGACAAAGTCACTAACGTGGATTATGGAAATGTACCGGTCAAATACCAGTGGATAAAGAGATACAGCGAAGACGATGGCGATGGATAGGACACACACTACGGAAGCCAACTGAGAGTATTACACAACAGGCCTTTTTTGGAATCCCCAGGGGAAAAGACAAAGAGGAAGACCAAGGAATTCTTGGAGAAGACAGATAGAAGCAGAGATGAAGATGATGGGGAAGACATGGAATGATCTTAAAAGAATGGCAAAAAAACAGAACGACTTGGAAAGTGTTTGTTGAAGACCTATGCTCCACCAGGAGCTAAAAGGTAAAAGAAGAAAAGACTCATTGGATAAGATAAAATGGTTGGCCACGTGACAAGGCAGAAATATCAGAACACAACACACGAGCCTACATCAAACGTTGTGAGAACACCAGACCCAAGGGTCGACGACGAAAAAGATGGATCGATGGAATATTAGAAGAACTAGGACATATAACAGTAGCAGAGGCGAACAGAAGAGCGAAAGACCGCAAATTATATCTCCCCTCGACGCTGAAAGGCAGATGAGGAAGGAAAGAAGAAGAAGACGACTCCTTGGATAACTGAATTGAAGAATTTTCATTTGAGAGGATAAGAGGAAGAGTATTGTTTGGAGGATACAGTCAGGAGAGGTGTGCTTGAAGAGAGGTTGGAGGGAGAATATTCTTTAGGAGTACAGGAGGAGGAATTAGTGCTCGGAGTGTGTGATATAAGAGTATACTTTGGTTGGAGTAATATAAAGAGTATACTTTAGTTGGAGTAATATAAAGAGTATACTTTAGTTGGAGTAATATAAAGAGTACACTTTGGTTGGAGTAATATAAAGAGTACACTTTGGTTGGAGTAATATAAAGAGTATACTTTAGTTGGAGTAATATAAAGAGTATACTTTAGTTGGAGTAATATAAAGAGTACACTTTGGTTGGAGTAATATAAAGAGTATACTTTAGTTGGAGTAATATAAAGAGTACACTTTGGTTGGAGTAATATAAAGAGTACACTTTGGTTGGAGTAATATAAAGAGTACACTTTGGTAGGAGTAATATAAAGACTATACTTTAGTAGGAGTAATATAAAGAGTATACTTTAGTAGGAGTAATATAAAGAGTATACTTTGGTTGGAGTAATATAAAGAGTATACTTTGGTTGGAGTAATAAAAGAGTATACTTTAGTAGGAGTAATATAAAGACTATACTTTAGTAGGAGTAATATAAAGACTATACTTTAGTAGGAGTAATATAAAGAGTACACTTTGGTTGGAGTAATATAAAGAGTATACTTTGGTATGACTATATAAAGAGCATACTTTGGTTGGAGTAATATAAAGAGTATACTTTAGTAGGAGTAATATAAGAGTACACTTTGGTTGGAGTAATAAAAAGAGTATACTTTAGTAGGAGTAATATAAAGACTATACTTTAGTAGGAGTAATATAAGGAGTACACTTTGGTTGGAGTAATATAAAGAGTACACTTTGGTTGGAGTAATATAAAAAGTATAATTTAGTAGGAGTAATATAAAGAGTACACTTTGGTTGGAGTAATATAAAGAGTACACTTTGGTTGGAGTAATATAAAGAGTACACTTTGGTAGAGTAATATAAAGACTATACTTTAGTAGGAGTAATATAGGAGTATACTTTAGTAGGAGTAATATAAAGAGTATACTTTGGTTGGAGTAATATAAGGAGTATACTTTGGTTGGAGTAATAAAAAGAGTATACTTTAGTAGGAGTAATATAAAGACTATACTTTAGTAGGAGTAATATAAAGACTATACTTTAGTAGGAGTAATATAAAGAGTACACTTTGGTTGGAGTAATATAAAGAGTACACTTTGGTTGGAGTAATATAAAAAGTATAATTTAGTAGGAGTAATATAAAGAGTACACTTTGGTTGGAGTAATATAAAGAGTACACTTTGGTAGGAGTAATATAAAGACTATACTTTAGTAGGAGTAATATAAGGAGTATACTTTAGTTGGAGTAATATAAAAAGTATAATTTAGTAGGAGTAATATAAAGAGTACACTTTGGTTGGAGTAATATAAAGAGTACACTTTGGTTGGAGTAATATAAAGAGTACACTTTGGTAGGAGTAATATAAAGACTATACTTTAGTAGGAGTAATATAAGGAGTATACTTTAGTAGCAGTAATATAAAGAGTATACTTTGGTTGGAGTAATATAAGGAGTATACTTTGGTTGGAGTAATAAAAAGAGTATACTTTAGTAGGAGTAATATAAAGACTATACTTTTGTAGGAGTAATATAAAGACTATACTTTAGTAGGAGTAATATAAAGAGTACACTTTGGTTGGAGTAATATAAAGAGTATACTTTGGTATGACTAATATAAAGAGCATACTTTGGTTGGAGTAATATAAAGAGTATACTTTAGTAGGAGTAATATAAAGAGTACACTTTGGTGGGAGTAAAAAGAGTATACTTTAGTAGGAGTAATATAAAGAGTACACTTTGGTTGGAGTAATATAAAGAGTATACTTTGGTTGGAGTAATATAAAGAGTACACTTTGGTTGGAGTAATATAAAGACTATACTTTAGTAGGAGTAATATAAAGAGTACACTTTGGTAGGAGTGATATAAAGAGTATACTTTGGTATGACTAATATAAAGAGTACACTTTGGTAGGAGTGATATAAAGAGTATACTTTGGTAGGAGTGATATAAAGAGTATACTTTAGTAGGAGCAATATAAAGAGTACACTTTGGTAGGAGTGATATAAAGAGTATACTTTGGTAGGAGTGATATAAAGAGTATACTTTGGTATGACTAATATAAGAGTACACTTTGTTTGGAGTAATATAAAGAGTACACTTTGGTAGGAGTAATATAAAGACTATACTTTAGTAGGAGTAATATAAAGAGTACACTTTGTTGGAGTAATATAAAGAGTATACTTTGGTATGACTAATATAAAGAGCATACTTTGGTTGGAGTAATATAAAGAGTACACTTTGGTTGGAGTAATATAGAGTACACTTTGGTTGGAGTAATATAAAGAGCATACTTTGGTTGGAGTGATATAAAGAGTACACTTTGGTATGAATGATATAAAGAGTACACTTTGGATGGAGTAATATAAAGAGTACACATTGGTTGGAGTAATATAAAGAGTACACTTTGGTTGGAGTAATATAAAGAGTACACTTTGGTATGGCTAATATAAAGAGCATACTTTGGTTGGAGTAATATAAAGAGTACACTTTGGTTGGAGTAATATAAAGAGTACACTTTGGATGGAGTAATATAAAGAGCACACTTTGGTTGGAGTAATATAAAGAGTATACTTTGGTATGACTAATATAAAGAGCATACTTTGATTGGAGTAATATAAAGAGAACACTTTGGTAGGAGTGATATAAGAGTATACTTTAGTAGGAGTAATATAAAGAGTACACTTTGACATGATTAATATAATGAGCATACTTTGGTTGGAGTAATATAAAGAGTATACTTTAGTAGGAGTAATATAAAGAGTACACTTTGGTAGGAGTGATATAAAGAGTATACTTTGGTATGACTAATATAAAGAGTACACTTTGGTAGGAGTGATATAAAGAGTATACTTTGGTAGGAGTGATATAAGAGTATACTTTAGTAGGAGCAATATATAGAGTACACTTTGGTAGGAGTGATATAAAGAGTATACTTTGGGAGGAGTGATATAAAGAGTATACTTTGGTATGACTAATATAAGAGTACACTTTGTTTGGAGTAATATAAGAGTACACTTTGGTAGGAGTGATATAAAGAGTACACTTTGGTAAGAGTGATATAAAGCATACTTTGGTTGGAGTAATATAAAGAGTACACTTTGGTAGGAGTGATATAAAAGTACACTTTGGTATGACTAATATAAAGACCATACTTTGGTTGGAGTAATATAAAGAGTACACTTTGGTAGGATCGATATAAAGAGTACGTTTTGGTAGGAGTGATATAAAGAGTACACTTTGGTAGGAGTGATATAAAGAGTATACTTTGGTATGACTAATATAAGAGCATACTTTGATTGGAGTAATATAAAGAGTACACTTTGGTTGAAGTGATATAAAGAGTACACTTTGGTTGGAGTGATATAAAGAGTACACTTTGGTAGGAGTGATATAAAGAGTATACTTTGGTATGACTAATATAAAGAGCATACTTTGATTGGAGTAATATAAAGAGTACACTTTGGTAGGATTGATGTAAAGAGTATACTTTGATATGACTAATATAAAGAGCATACTTTGGTTGTAGTGATATAAAGAGTATACTTTGGTATGACTAATATAAAGAGAACACTTTGGTTCGAGTAATATAAAGAGTACACTTTGGTAGGAGTGATATAAAGAGTACACTTTGGTTGGAGTTATATAAAGAGTACACTTTGTTGGGAGTAGTATAAAGAGTTCACTTTGGTTGGAGTAATATAAAGAGTACACTTTGGTTGGAGTGATATAAAGAGTATACTTGGTTGGAGTAATATAAAGAGTATATTTTGGTAGGAGTGATATAAAGAGTATACTTTGGAAGGAGTGATATAAAGAGTATACTTTGGTTGGAGTGATATAAAGAGTATACCTTTGTTGGAGTGACATAAAGAGTACACTTAGGTTGGAGTAATAAAAAGAGTACACTTTGGTAGGAGTGATATAAAGAGTATACTTTAGTAGGAGTGATATAAAGAGTACACTTTGGTTGGAGTAATAAAAAGAGTACACTTTGGTTGGAGTGATATAAAGAGTATACTTTAGTAGGAGTGATATAAAGAGTACACTTTGGTTGGAGTGATATAAAGAGTACACTTTGGTTGGAGTGATATAAAGAGTATACTTTAGTAGGAGTATTATAAAGAGCATACTTTGATTTGAGTAATATAAATAGTACACTTTGGTTGGAGTGATATAAAGAGTACATTTTTGGTTGGAGTGATATAAAGAGTACACTTTGGTTTGAGTAATATAAAGAGTACACTTTGGTTGGAGTAATATAAAGAGTATACTTTGGTTGGAGTGATATAAAGAGTACACTTTGTTTGGAGCGACATAAAGAGTTCACTTTGGTTGGAGTGATATGAAGAGTACATGTTGGTAGGAGTGATATAAAGAGTACACTTTGGTTGGAGTAATATAAAGAGTACACTTTGTTTGGAGCGATATAAAGTGTATTTGGTTGGAGTAATATAAAGAGTACACTTTGGTTGGAGTAATAAAGAGTACACTTTGGTTGGAGTAATATAAAGAGTACACTTTGTTTGGAGCGATATAAAGTGTATTTGGTTGGAGTGATATAAAGAGTACACTTTGGTTGGAGTAATATAAAGAGCACACTTTGGTAGGAGTAATATAAAGAGTACACTTTGGTAGGAGTAATATAAAGAGTACACTTTGGTTGGAGTAATATAAAGAGTATTTGGTTGGAGTGATATAAAGAGTATTTGGTAGGAGTTATATAAAGAGTATTTGGTAGGAGTTATATAAATAGCATACTTTGGTAGGAGTGATATAAAGAACATACTTTTGTAAGAATAATATAAAGAGTATAATTTGGTAGGAGTAATATAAAGAGCATAATTTTTTAGGAGTGATATAAAGTGTAATATAATATAACAAATAATATAACTAAAGAAGAGATTGAAGTCAAGGGTGATTTTGGAATAGAAATAATTACAAAAATATTAAAAGATATCTACAACAGCGGATATATATCAGACGACATGCTGAAATCAATATTCATAGCCCTACCAAAGAAATCGGGTGCGATTGAATGCGATTATCATCGCCAATAAGCCTTATGAGTCATATGACTAAGATATTACTAAGAATCATCATGCGAAGAGTGCGGAACAAAATCAGTCCAGAAATTAGCGATGAACAGTATGGTTTTGTTAGAGATAAAGGAACGAGCAGTGCCATATACATCATAAGATCTTTAGTAGAAAGAACCATAGAGGTGAAAACAGCTCTATGCCTATGCTTCATAGATTACACCAAAGCATTTGACAAAGTAAAGCACCAATATATAATTAAAATTTTAGAAAGCATAAACATAGACATCAAAGATCTAAGAATAATAAAGAACATGTACTGGCAACAAACAGCGGCCATAAGAACTGGAAACCAATTGGGAATGTTTCAACAAATAAAACAGGGTGTTAGACAAGGTTGTGTGCTGTCACTAGATATGTTTAATATTTATAGTGAGATTATTTTAAGATCCATAAGGGACATGCCTGGAATAACAATTGGGGGTCATAATATAAATAATCTAAGGTATGCTGATGATACAGTCTAAATCGCTAAGAGTGAAAATGAGTTACAAGCAATGTTGGACATAAATAAAATAAAGGACTCAGCCTTAATAGGAAAAGACAGAGGTAATGGTAACAACAAAGGAAAAGACATCACCTCAGTGCAAAATAAAGACAAGTGGAACAACATTAAAACAGGTAAATGAATTGAAATATTTGGGAACTTTGTTAACCTCAGACGGAAGATGTACAAAAGAGGTGAGATGCAGAATGGCTCAGGCAAAAGCAGCTTTCCAAAAAACGTGGAAGATACTATGCAATCCATTTTTCACAATAGAAACAAGAAAAAGAGTTCTTAAATGTTATGTAGGGCCAGTCTTAACATATGGATGCGAATCATGGACAATGGGACAACAGACAAGAAAAACACTGGAGTCTGTGGAAATGTGGTTTTACAGAAGAATGTTGAGAGTATCATGGACAGCTAAGAAGAGTAATGAAGATGTTCTGAGAGAGGTCAAAGCAAAAAGAGAGCTAATTTCCAATATTAGGAAGAAACAATCATCATTTTTTGGCCATGTAATGAGAAGAGAACAACTGGAATATATTGTAACAACTGGAAAAATTGAGGGACGAAGAGATAGAGGGAAGCAAAGAGAGAAAATACTAGACAGCTTAAGAGAATGGCTTGGCAGAAGGTCAACAACAGAAATGATAAATAGCTGCCGAGATCGAAAGTTATGGAGAAACATGATCACCTACGCCAGTAGGCCCGGTACTTGATGATGATGTTGATATAAAGAGTATAATTTGGTGGGAGTGATATAACGAGTATAATTTGGTGGGAGTGATATAAAGAGTATAATTTGTGAATTCTTTGGGCGGAGACGTATTCTTTAGAATGTCTAGTGGGAAAGGTATTCTTTAGAATGTCTAGTGGGAAAGGTAATCTTTAGAATGTCTAGTGGGAAAGGTAATCTTTAGAATGTCTAGTGGGAAAGGTAATCTTTAGAATGTCTAAGGAGAGAAGTATTCTTTAGAATGTCTAGTGGGAAAGGTAATCTTTAGAACGTCTAAGGAGAGAAGTATTCTTTAGAATGTCTAAGGAGAGAAGTATTCTTTAGAATGTCTAAGGAGAGAAGTATTCTTTAGAATGTCTAAGGAGAGAAGTATTCTTTAGAATGTCTATATACTATATATTGTAAATGACAACAAAGAAACAATACAAAAGCGAATAAACACTCTATAGAATAAATTTAAACATGGTAAATACGAGAGGCGTCAGATATCATGTTCCTGCACAACCCATGATTTTTTTGCGCTGAGTAAGAGTTTCACCGTTGATCTTTCCCCGTGCCACGCCAGCAAACCAACCAGCATCTTTTCCCTACTATATCACTCCGTCCCTCTAATTTTTCTACGGTCTCTAAGTATTCCAATCTTCCGCTTCTCCACACATACCCCCACACATATCCCCATGCATACCACTATACATACCCCCACACATACCCCTACACATACCACTATAAATACCCCACACATACCTCCACACATACCACTACACATACCCCCACACATACCACTATACGTACCCCACACATACTCCCACACATACCCCCACACATACCCCACACATACCACCACACATACGACTACACAAACCCCACATATACCACTATACATACCTCCACACATACCTCTACACATACCCCCACACATACCACTACGCATACCACTACACATACCCCACACATACCCCCACACATACCACTACACATACCTCCACACATACCACTATACATACCTCCACACACACCACTATACATACTCACACACATACCACTACACATACCACCACACATACCACTACACATACCCCCACACATACCACTACACATACCCCCACACATACCACTATACATACCTCCACACATACCACTATACATACCTCCACACATACCACTATACATACTCACACACATACCACCACACATACCCCCACACATACCCCCACACATACCCCCACACATACCCCCACACATACCACTACACATACCCCACACATCTTGAACTGTCTTTACTTCCCAGGTACGGGCCATAACCCAAGAACGACAGAGATGAGGTAAAGGAATAAAGAAACTCCAAACAAACTAGACGAGTACATCAGCATCATCATCGAGTGCCGTCTCTGCATCGAAGGTTGGCTACCAAGGAGCGACATTCCATTCTGTCTCTTGCTTTGATGGTGCAGGTTGTCTTAGGTTGACTTCTCCATCTTTTGATGTAACTCGTCCATGTTAGTCTTGGTCTGCCTCTGCCTCTTTTACCTTGTATTTTCCCTTCCAATATTGCTTTAGTAGGCTGTTGTGTCTTATAACATGCCCCACAAATTTCATTTGTCTTGTTCTAATTGTGTTTAGTAGTTCTCTTTTCATTTTTAGTTGCTTTAAAACTTCATCATTTGTTCTCTTTTCTTTCCATCCAATTCTACATATTCTTCTATAAATCCACATTTCAAAGGCTTCACATTTCTGTTCTGTTTTTTTAATGTCCATGTTACGTGTACAGGCGAGTACAGACATCTATAGAAATAGAGAGTAACTAGATATTTAGTGGTTATGGTTATGGTTATGGTTATGGAAGGCCTCGGTATCACTGCAAAAGAATTAAAATCCATAATTGCTCAACCGCTCGTGCCAGTGGAATCATCCGAATTACTAACTCATCTCCAAAACAAAGAAAGGTAGCTGTAGTCCCCATCATAGCAGTCTCAGCACACGCCAAAAGACATAAGGCAAAACCGCACAGAAAGTGAACAGCCATCTCTTCCCTGTCATGTCAAATATTTTGTGAATTTTACCGAATGCAAAAAAACATGAATCACATGAGAAGAGATGAGGGAAGATATTTTACAAAGCTTGGAAAAATGAATGAAAGAAAAAAGTAGTCGGATCTTACAGCCAATGTGCTTTCCATTCAGAGAAAAAGGCATGACAAACACAGACCAAAAGACCAAACAACATGGAATTGGCTCGTGCATAAAAAGACCTGGATTTGAAACTAGGCCATCAAATCTGTGACCCAGATAGCTCCAGAAAAAACGAGCGCACTTTGATGCCCCGAACATCACCATCCCCTACCCTATTCTAGCCAATAAACAATTGAGACACTACCCCTACCCTGCCCACACACACAACCCTCACACATGCTGCTATCATCAAGGCCTTCTCACAGAGTACCCTGGACATGTGTACCCCTTCTGTCATCACGTGATGTTCCCCCCACAGACTATAACCAGATTCAGCTACATCAAGGCCATATTGCACTTAACACTACGACCAGTGATTGTTTTACAATCATTTTGGCACTCTTTTTACTTAGAAAATACAAAGAGTAACGGCTGGATGAACACTCTATTTCTATGTACATATTGCTTACGTTCGCCCGATGACTAAAGTATTCTAGAGTATCCGTAGACTGTAGAATTCCTCTTCGTCATCCGCCCTTAAAAGGACGTTAAGTGGACGTATCTGCGTTGTGTTGTGATTTGCAGTATAACTTATATTTTCGGCCCAACACATCCGACTTCAGCACGACATTTTTGAGTACCGGGTTGTCTTCCCTCTTCGAACCCTGCTCGCTTGGCCAGACTAGACAGGTTAGTCTATTACTGGAGGCACCACGAAGAGGTGGAGCAGGGTCTGGATGGTTTTGGCTCACCAATCCGGGCGCAAGCCATCAGCTGTGGGTCGCTGACAACTATGTACATATAGGGGTCTTCTCCGATAAACAAACGATCATGAAGCAGCATGTTAAGGTTGTCATCATCATCATCAAGTACCGGGCCTGCTGGCGTAGGTGATCATGTCTCTCCACAACTTTCGATCTCGACAGTTATTATCATTTCTGTTGTTGACCTTCTGCCGAGCCATTCTCTTAAGCTGTCTGGTGTATTTTCTCTTTGCATCCCTCTGTCTCTTCGTCTCTCAATTTTTCCAGTTGTTACGATATATTCCAGTTGTTCTCTTCTCATTACATGGCCAAAAAGTGATGATTGTTTCTTCCTAATAATTGAAATTAGCTCTCTTTTTGCTTTGACCTCCCTCAGAACATTTTCATTACTCTTCTTAGCTGTCCATGGTATTCTCAACTTTCTTCTTTAAAACCACATTTCTACAGACTCCAGTGATTTTCTTGTCTGTTGTCCTATTGTCCATGATTCATATCCATATGTTAAGATTGGCTCTACATAACATTTAAGAACTCTTTTTCTTGTTTCTATTGTCAAAAATGGATTGCATAGTATCTTCCTAATTTTTTTTTTTTTTTTTTTTTTTTTTTGGAAAGCTGCTTTTGCCTGAGCCATTCTGCATCTCACCTCGTTTGTACATCTTCTGTCCGAGGTTAACAATGTCCTCATATATTGAAATGAATTTATTTGTTTTAATATTGTTCCACCAGTCTTTATTGTGCATTGCAGTGATGTCTTTTTCTTTGTTGTTACCATTACTTCTGTATTTTTACTATTAAGTCTGACTCCTTTATTTTTGCTTTCTTTCACTATAATGTCCAACATGTCCTGAAACTCATTTTCACTCTTAGCGATTAAAACATCAATATACTTGAGGTTATTTATATTATGACCTCCTATTGTTATTCCAGGCATGTCCCTTATGGATCTTAAAATAATCTCTCTATACATAATAGGGAGCCGCGATAGCTCAGTGGTTAGTGAACTGGACTACAAAGGACAAGAGGTAGTGTTCTATCCCAACCGACGGCTTCCGGGTTCACCCAGCCTTAAATGGGTACCGGATTTTTTTCTGGGAAAGTAAAGCGGCACGGGTGTAATACCGACCACATTACCCAAACAATTATATGCTGAAGGTCTGTAAAATTTATGGTCACTAACACCATATTCCCCATACGCCACTTGGCGTAACGGGCTCTTTACTTTTTTTTTATTTTTTTTTTTTTAGCTTAATATACATATTAAACAAATCTGGTGACAATGCACAACCTTGCCTAAAACCATGTTTTATTCGTTGTAACATTCCCAATTGATTTCCAGTTCTTATGGCCGCTTCAACTTTGTGACCTCTACCTCACTTGTCTTATTTTCTCCAGTTGTATCCCAGATTGCCCACTCATGGCGTCACCAAATAAATACTCGTTTTCCTCATGATGTTGACGATCGCATCCTTTTTATTTGTTTTATGTTAATGTTATTTGGTTATTTGGTTATTTGGTTATTTGGTAATGGAAGGCCCCGGTATCACTGCAAACGAATTAAAATCCATAATTGCTCAACCGCCCGTGCCAACGTAATCTTCCGAATTAATATCTCATCTCCCAAACAAAGAAAGGTAATTGTAGCCCCGTCGTAGCAGTCTCAGCCCACGCCAAAAGAAATAAGGCGAAACCGCGCAGAAAGTGAACACATACGATATCATCATTCATCGTAAACAATCGGAATATCGAAACATGATCAAAACGGATGAGACACACCGCTCACGGTGTGCACAGAGCACTTAACTCAGTAGCTCCTGCAACAAGCCGGACTTGGAATATAAGGAAACTGCAACAAGGAACACTTTTCACGCATAGCCTTCAATTGTTCCCGCCGCCTATCTACCATATACCGGAAGTTCACGTCCTCTTGAAAATGATGATCGTCATATTTTTTAAAAAAATGTATAGCACTTGAATGATGTTAGGCCATCGTTGTTGACTACAATTTCAAACTTATAGACACACAGTTAGTCGTCAGATTATCCCCGTCGCACATCAAACAACAGACCGTAAAATTAGCGTTTGGTCGGTATAGGGATATACGATGAGCCATTCATGTTTTATGTTAACTCTTTTAATACGTCCTCATTGGCTCAAAACCTCGGTAAGTGTAAGGGGAACATTGAGTTAACACTAATATTTTTTCATGACTAACAGCATATTTTCAAGCGACTGGTCAGCTTCATTCCAAGCCGCCCAACTTCACAGAAAAATCTCTCGCTAGGTGAACCACGAAGCTATGTCAATCTCAAAAGGGCCACATCTGTGAATTGAACCTGGGCAAATCTGACCGGTAGAGAGTGATCTAAGCACTCAGCCACGGAGGTTTAAATATGTTGACGTTTATTATGGCAATCTCTACGTCATTCTATGTTTCGGGATATCTCTGTAACTTCTCTTCATAAGATGCACGTCTTTTGTTAAAAACGTAAGACCAGTAAATATAATAGTGTTTTTGTGTGTGTGTTATATGCGTGTATGAAGTGGTCTCTCATACTTCGAACGATAACAACTTCGAACGACAGCAACTTCGAACGACAGCAACTTCGAACGACAGCAACTTCGAAAGACAACAACTTCGAACGACAACAACTTCGAACATCAGCAACTTCGAACATCAACAACTTCGAACATCAACAACTTCGAACATCAACAACTTCGAACATCAACAACTTCGAACATCAACAACTTCGAACGACAGCAACTTCGAAAGACAGCAACTTCGAACGACAACAACTTCGAACATCAGCAACTTCGAACATCAACAACTTCGAACATCAACAACTTCGAACGACAGCAACTTCGAACATCAACAACTTCGAACGACAACAACTTCGAACATCAGCAACTTCGAACATCAGCAACTTCGAACATCAACAACTTCGAACGACAGCAACTTCGAACATCAGCAACTTCGAACATCAGCAACTTCGAACATCAACAACTTCGAACATCAGCAACTTCGAACATCAGCAACTTCGAACGACAGCAACTTCGAACGACAGCAACTTCGAACGACAGCAACTTCGAACGACAACAACTTCGAACATCAGCAACTTCGAACGACAGCAACTTCGAACGACAGCAACTTCGAACGACAGCAACTTCGAACGACAGCAACTTCGAACGACAGCAACTTCGAACGACAGCAACTTCGAACGACAGCAACTTCGAACATCAACAACTTCGAACGACAGCAACTTCGAACATCAACAACTTCGAACGACAGCAACTTCGAACATCAACAACTTCGAACGACAGCAACTTCGAACATCAACAACTTCGAACGACAGCAACTTCGAACGACAGCAACTTCGAACATCAACAACTTCGAACGACAACAACTTCGAACATCAACAACTTCGAACGACAGCAACTTCGAACATCAACAACTTCGAACGACAACAACTTCGAACATCAACAACTTCGAACGACAGCAACTTCGAACGACAGCAACTTCGAACATCAACAACTTCGAACATCAACAACTTCGAACATCAACAACTTCGAACATCAACAACTTCGAACATCAACAACTTCGAACGACAGCAACTTCGAACATCAACAACTTCGAACATCAACAACTTCGAACATCAACAACTTCGAACATCAACAACTTCGAACATCAACAACTTCAAACATCAACAACTTCGAACATCAACAACTTCAAACATCAACAACTTCGAACATCAACAACTTCGAACATCAACAACTTCGAACATCAACAACTTCAAACATCAACAACTTCGAACATCAACAACTTCGAACATCAACAACTTCGAACATCAACAACTTCGAACATCAACAACTTCAAACATCAACAACTTCAAACATCAACAACTTCGAACATCAACAGCTTCAAACATCAACAACTTCGAACATCAACAACTTCGAACATCAACAACTTCGAACATCAACAACTTCGAACATCAACAACTTCGAACATCAACAGCTTCAAACATCAACAACTTCGAACATCAACAACTTCGAACATCAACAACTTCGAACATCAACAGCTTCAAACATCAACAGCTTCAAACATCAACAACTTCAAACATCAACAACTTCGAACATCAACAGCTTCAAACATCAACAACTTCGAACATCAACAACTTCGAACATCAACAGCTTCAAACATCAACAGCTTCAAACATCAACAACTTCAAACATCAACAACTTCAAACATCAACAACTTCGAACATCAACAGCTTCAAACATCAACAACTTCGAACATCAGCAACTTCGAACATCAACAACTTCGAACATCAACAACTTCAAACATCAACAACTTCGAACATCAACAACTTCGAACGACAACAACTTCGAACATCAGCAACTTCGAACATCAACAACTTCGAACATCAACAGCTTCGAACGACAACAACTTCGAACGACAGCAACTTCGAACATCAACAACTTCGAACATCAACAACTTCGAACATCAACAACTTCGAACATCAACAACTTCGAACATCAACAGCTTCGAACGACAACAACTTCGAACGACAGCAACTTCGAACATCAACAACTTCGAACATCAACAACTTCGAACATCAACAACTTCGAACGACAACAACTTCGAACATCAGCAACTTCGAACATCAACAACTTCGAACATCAACAACTTCGAACATCAACAACTTCGAACATCAGCAACTTCGAACATCAGCAACTTCGAACATCAACAACTTCGAACGACAACAACTTCAAACATCAACAACTTCGAACATCAACAACTTCGAACATCAACAACTTCGAACATCAACAACTTCAAACATCAACAACTTCGAACATCAACAACTTCGAACATCAACAACTTCGAACATCAACAACTTCGAACATCAACAACTTCGAACATCAACAACTTCGAACATCAACAACTTCAAACATCAACAACTTCGAACATCAACAACTTCAAACATCAACAACTTCAAACATCAACAACTTCAAACATCAACAACTTCGAACATCAACAACTTCAAACATCAACAACTTCGAACATCAACAACTTCGAACATCAACAGCTTCAAACATCAACAGCTTCAAACATCAACAACTTCGAACTACAACAACTTCAAACATCAACAACTTCGAACATCAACAACTTCAAACATCAACAACTTCAAACATCAACAACTTCGAACATCAACAACTTCAAACATCAACAACTTCAAACATCAACAACTTCAAACATCAACAACTTCAAACATCAACAACTTCGAACATCAACAACTTCAAACATCAACAACTTCGAACTACAACAACTTCAAACATCAACAACTTCGAACATCAACAACTTCGAACGACAGCAACTTCAAACATCAACAACTTCAAACATCAACAACTTCGAACTACAACAACTTCAAACATCAACAACTTCGAACATCAACAACTTCAAACATCAACAACTTCGAACATCAACAACTTCAAACATCAACAACTTCGAACTACAACAACTTCAAACATCAACAACTTCGAACATCAACAACTTCGAACGACAGCAACTTCGAACGACAACAACTTCGAACATCAACAACTTCAAACATCAACAACTTCGAACATCAACAACTTCAAACATCAACAACTTCGAACATCAACAACTTCGAACATCAACAACTTCGAACGACAACAACTTCAAACATCAACAACTTCGAACATCAACAACTTCGAACGACAACAACTTCGAACGACAACAACTTCAAACATCAACAACTTCGAACATCAACAACTTCGAACATCAACAACTTCGAACTACAACAACTTCAAACATCAACAACTTCGAACTACAACAACTTCAAACATCAACAACTTCGAACATCAACAACTTCAAACATCAACAACTTCGAACATCAACAACTTCAAACATCAACAACTTCGAACTACAACAACTTCAAACATCAACAACTTCGAACATCAACAACTTCGAACGACAGCAACTTCGAACGACAACAACTTCGAACATCAACAACTTCAAACATCAACAACTTCGAACATCAACAACTTCAAACATCAACAACTTCGAACATCAACAACTTCGAACATCAACAACTTCGAACGACAACAACTTCGAACATCAACAACTTCAAACATCAACAACTTCGAACATCAACAACTTCGAACGACAACAACTTCGAACGACAACAACTTCAAACATCAACAACTTCGAACATCAGCAACTTCGAACGACAACAACTTCAAACATCAACAACTTCGAACATCAACAACTTCAAACATCAACAACTTCGAACATCAGCAACTTCGAACGACAACAACTTCAAACATCAACAACTTCGAACGACAACAACTTCGAACATCAACAACTTCAAACATCAACAACTTCGAACATCAGCAACTTCGAACGACAACAACTTCGAACGACAACAACTTCGAACATCAACAACTTCGAACGACAACAACTTCGAACATCAACAACTTCGAACATCAGCAACTTCGAACTACAACAACTTCAAACATCAACAACTTCGAACATCAGCAACTTCGAACGACAACAACTTCGAACATCAGCAACTTCAAACATCAACAACTTCGAACATCAACAACTTCGAACGACAACAACTTCGAACATCAGCAACTTCGAACGACAACAACTTCGAACGACAGCAACTTCGAACATCAGCAACTTCGAACATCAGCAACTTCGAACGACAACAACTTCAAACATCAACAACTTCGAACATCAGCAACTTCGAACGACAACAACTTCAAACATCAACAACTTCGAACATCAACAACTTCAAACATCAACAACTTCGAACATCAGCAACTTCGAACGACAACAACTTCAAACATCAACAACTTCAAACATCAACAACTTCGAACATCAACAACTTCAAACATCAACAACTTCGAACATCAGCAACTTCGAACGACAACAACTTCAAACATCAGCAACTTCGAACATCAGCAACTTCGAACGACAACAACTTCAAACATCAACAACTTCGAACATCAACAACTTCAAACATCAACAACTTCGAACATCAGCAACTTCGAACGACAACAACTTCAAACATCAACAACTTCGAACGACAACAACTTCGAACATCAACAACTTCAAACATCAACAACTTCGAACATCAGCAACTTCGAACGACAACAACTTCGAACGACAACAACTTCGAACATCAACAACTTCGAACGACAACAACTTCGAACATCAACAACTTCGAACATCAGCAACTTCGAACTACAACAACTTCAAACATCAACAACTTCGAACATCAGCAACTTCGAACGACAACAACTTCGAACATCAGCAACTTCAAACATCAACAACTTCGAACATCAACAACTTCGAACGACAACAACTTCGAACATCAGCAACTTCGAACGACAACAACTTCGAACGACAGCAACTTCGAACATCAGCAACTTCGAACATCAGCAACTTCGAACATCAACAACTTCGAACATCAGCAACTTCGAACATCAGCAACTTCGAACATCAACAACTTCGAACATCAGCAACTTCGAACGACAACAACTTCGAACATCAACAACTTCAAACATCAGCAACTTCGAACATCAGCAACTTCGAACATCAACAACTTCGAACGACAACAACTTCGAACATCAACAACTTCGAACGACAGCAACTTCGAACATCAGCAACTTCGAACATCAGCAACTTCGAACGACAACAACTTCGAACGACAACAACTTCGAACGACAACAACTTCGAACATCAACAACTTCGAACATCAACAACTTCGAACATCAGCAACTTCGAACGACAACAACTTCGAACATCAACAACTTCGAACATCAGCAACTTCGAACATCAGCAACTTCGAACGACAACAACTTCGAACATCAACAACTTCGAACATCAGCAACTTCGAACATCAGCAACTTCGAACGACAACAACTTCGAACATCAACAACTTCGAACATCAACAACTTCGAACGACAACAACTTCGAACATCAACAACTTCGAACATCAGCAACTTCGAACATCAGCAACTTCGAACGACAACAACTTCGAACGACAACAACTTCGAACGACAGCAACTTCGAACGACAACAACTTCAAACGACAACAACTTCGAACGTTTCAGAATTTCAACGCTAATTTCGATACAATTTTTATCTGGAGTTAGAAGAATGATGCTTCCACGTTCGACCAGCGCGCGTGAAAAAAAAAATGTGTGAAAAATGTCACGTGTTTATATAATAGATATTCTGTTGTGAGTCAAGGTCTTCTCTTGGTAGTGTGGTTTTAGCGCTTTAAAAAAATATATTTGGTTATATTTGACCACTTTCTTTTAACTGAATGGTTATGGTTATGATTATGGAAGGCCCCGGTATCACTGCAAACGAACTAAAGTCCATGATTGCTCAACCGCCCGTGCCATTGGAATCATCCGAATTACTATCTCATCTCCAAAACAAAGTAAGGTAGCTGTAGTCCCCATCATAGCAGTCTCAGCACACGTCAAAAGACATAAGGCGAAACCGCACAGAAAGTGAACACAGCCATCTGCTCCCCGTCATACGATATCAACATTCATCGTAAACAATCGAAATATTGAAACATGATCAAAACGTATGAAACACACAGCTCACGGTGTGCACAGAGCACTTAACTCAGTAGCTCCTGCAACAGGTCGGACTTGGAATATGAGGAAACTGCAACAAGAAACACTTTTCAGACATAGCCTTTAATAGTTCATGTCGCCTATCCACCATATTGACCGGAAGTTCACGTCCTCCTGAAATGACGATCGTCATATATTTTTTTAATGTATAGCTCTTGATGATGATATGACATCGTTTTTTACTCCAAATCCGAACATTTTCTTTTAACTGTAGCATTCAAGTGGAACATTGAAGCAACGAAGCCTATCCACGACTGAAGTGAGAAAGGCAATTCTCATGAATTATGAAAGTGGCACGCGTGTAGCGGATCTAGAAAAGAGGGAAAGTGAATTAAAACCAATAACCAGTATTGCTAAAAGACAGAAAAGAGAAAGAGAGAGAGAGAGAGAGAGAGAGAGAGAGAGAGGGAGAGAGAGAGATAGAGAGACCAGAAGTAGAGCTAATTGTTTTGTTTATTGAAGGAGACTCCCATTCCATATCTCTACCATTGCATTGATAAAATAATTCCGTACAGAAAGAGTTAAGTTTTAATTTATTATTTATGTCATTTAAATGTACTATCTTTACTGTAAAATATGTGCATGTAAAGTAAAAAAAAAAAAGCAGAGCCCCGTCACGCCAAGTGGCGTATAGGGAATATGGAGTTAGTGACCATACATTTTACAGACCTTCAGCACATGATTTTTAGGGTAATATGGTCGGTATTACGCCCGTACCGCTTTACTTTCCCAGAAAAAAAATCCGGTACCCATTTAAGGCTGGGTGAACCTGGAAGCCGTCGGTTGGGATCGAACCCTACCCCTTGTCCTTTGTAGTCCAGTTCACTAACCACTGAGAACATATGTATATGTGCTGTATCTATTTTATCAGCACTATTTTGAATATTTTATTTATGAAATAAGATCTCTCTCTCTCCCTCTCTCTCTCTCTCTCTCTCTTCACTTCCTCTCTTCTGGTGTCGATGGTTCTACACAATTGTAATTATTTCCCCACTGAGTCTCAATCATTATCAATTTCACTTATTGTAGTCTTTCTCGAATGTTGTCAGTCCATATTACTTTTGGTCTACCATGGACTATTCTTCCTTGCCTTCTGTTCATGTTTTGTATGCCACATAATCTCTTGGCATTCTTTCCAGAGGAGCAAGTCATTTCATTGAGTTTGTCTGTTGCTGATTAGGTTTATCAAAATGGATGTTGTTTATAGTGTGGGAACGAATTAGTTTTACTTTCCATTATTTCTTGCAAGAAAAATTGATTCTGACTTCGAACAATTTACAGATTTTGAACGGTTTTCTGGAACGTATTAAATTCGCAGTGTGGGTCACCGTTGTATTTCTCTGTCTTCTGTCCATCTGTTGTTGTCTTGAATCACCGTTGTATTTCTCTGTCTTCTTCTCTTCATCTGTTGTTGCCTTGGATCACCGCTGTATTTCTCTGTCTTCTTCTGTCCATCTGTTGTTGCCTTGGGTCACCGCTGTATTTCTCTGTCTTCTTCTCTTCATCTGTTGTTGCCTTGGATCACCGTTGTATTTCTCTGTCTTCTTCTCTTCATCTGTTGTTGCCTTGAATCACCGCTGTATTTCTCTGTCTTCTTCTCTTCATCTGTTGTTGCCTTGAATCACCGCTGTATTTCTCTGTCTTCTTCTCTTCATCTGTTGTTGCCTTGGATCACCGCTGTATTTCTCTGTCTTCTTCTGTCCATCTGTTGTTGCCTTGGGTCACCGCTGTATTTCTCTGTCTTCTTCTCTTCATCTGTTGTTGCCTTGGATCACCGTTGTATTTCTCTGTCTTCTTCTCTTCATCTGTTGTTGCCTTGAATCACCGCTGTATTTCTCTGTCTTCTTCTCTTCATCTGTTGTTGCCTTGAATCACCGCTGTATTTCTCTGTCTTCTTCTCTTCATCTGTTGTTGCCTTGGATCACCGTTGTATTTCTCTGTCTTCTTCTCTTCATCTGTTGTTGCCTTGGATCACCGCTGTATTCCTCTGTCTTCTGTCCATCTGTTGTTGCCTTGGGTCACCGCTGAATTTCTCTGTCTTCTTCTATTCATCTGTTGTTGCCTTTGATCACCGCTGTATTTCTCTGTCTTCTTCTCTTCATCTGTTGTTGCCTTGCATCACCGCTGTATTTCTCTGTCTTCTTCTGTCCATCTGTTGTTGCCTTGGATCACCGCTGTATTTCTCTGTCTTCTTCTCTTCATCTGTTGTTGCCTTGGATCACCGCTGTATTCCTCTGTCTTCTTCTGTCCATCTGTTGTTGCCTTGGATCACCGCTGTATTTCTCTGTCTTCTTCTGTCCATCTGTTGTTGCCTTGGATCACCGCTGTATTTCTCTGTCTTCTTCTGTGCATCTGTTGTTGCCTTGGGTCACCGTTGTATTTCTCTGTCTTCTTCTCTTCATCTGTTGTTGCATTGGATCACCGTTGTATTTCTCTGTCTTCTTCTGTTCATCTGTTGTTGCCTTGGATCACCGTTGTATTTCTCTGTCTTCTTCTGTCCATCTGTTGTTACCATGGATCACCGTTGTATTTCTCTGTCTTCTTCTCTTCATCTGTTGTTGCCTTGGATCACCGCTGTATTTCTCTGTCTTCTTCTGTCCATCTGTTGTTACCTTGGATCACCGTTGTATTTCTCTGTCTTCTTCTGTCCATCTGTTGTTGCCTTGGATCACCGCTGCATTTCTCTGTCTTCTTCTGTCCATCTGTTGTTACCTTCTTGGATCACCGCTGTATTTCTCTGTCTTCTTCTGTCCATCTGTTGTTACCTTGGATCACCGTTGTATTTCTCTGTCTTCTTCTGTCCATCTGTTGTTGCCTTGGATCACCGCTGCATTTCTCTGTCTTCTTCTGTCCATCTGTTGTTACCTTGGATCACCGCTGTATTTCTCTGTCTTCTTCTGTCCATCTGTTGTTGCCTTGGATCACCGTTGTATTTCTCTGTCTTCTTCTATTCATCTGTTGTTGCCTTGGATCACCGCTGTATTCCTTTGTCTTCTGTCCATCTGTTGTTGCCTTGGATCACCGCTGTATTTCTCTGTCTTCTTCTAATCATCTGTTGTTGCCTTGGATCACCGCTGTATTCCTCTGTCTTCTTCTCTTCATCTGTTGTTGCCTTTGATCACCGCTGTATTTCTCTGTCTTCTTCTAATCATCTGTTGTTGCCTTGGATCACCGCTGTATTTCTCTGTCTTCTTCTCTTCATCTGTTGTTGCCTTGGATCACCGCTGTATTTCTCTGTCTTCTTCTCTTCATCTGTTGTTGCCTTGGATCACCGCTGTATTTCTCTGTCTTCTTCTCTTCATCTGTGGTTGCCTTTGATCACCGCTGTATTTCTCTGTCTTCTTCTCTTCATCTGTTGTTGCCATGGATCACCGCTGTATTTCTCTGTCTTCTTCTGTCCATCTGTTGTTGCCTTGGATCACCGCTGTATTCCTCTGTCTTCTTCTGTCCATCTGTTGTTGCCATGAATCACCGTTGTATTTCTCTGTCTTCTTCTGTTCATCTGTTGTTGCCTTGAATCACCGCTGTATTTCTCTGTCTTCTTCTCTTCATCTGTTGTTGCCTTGGATCACCGCTGTATTCCTCTGTCTTCTGTCCATCTGTTGTTGCCTTGGTCACCGCTGAATTTCTCTGTCTTCTTCTGTTCATCTGTTGTTGCCTTTGATCACCGCTGTATTTCTCTGTCTTCTTCTCTTCATCTGTTGTTGCCTTGGATCACCGCTGTATTCCTCTGTCTTCTTCTGTCCATCTGTTGTTGCCTTGGATCACCGCTGTATTTCTCTGTCTTCTTCTCTTCATCTGTTGTTGCCTTGGATCACCGCTGTATTCCTCTGTCTTCTTCTGTCCATCTGTTGTTGCCTTGGATCACCGCTGTATTTCTCTGTCTTCTTCTGTCCGTCTGTTGTTGCCTTGGATCACCGCTGTATTTCTCTGTCTTCTTCTGTCCATCTGTTGTTGCCTTGGGTCACCGTTGTATTTCTCTGTCTTCTTCTCTTCATCTGTTGTTGCCTTGGATCACCGTTGTATTTCTCTGTCTTCTTCTGTTCATCTGTTGTTGCCTTGGATCACCGTTGTATTTCTCTGTCTTCTTCTGTCCATCTGTTGTTACCATGGATCACCGTTGTATTTCTCTGTCTTCTTCTCTTCATCTGTTGTTGCCTTGGATCACCGCTGTATTTCTCTGTCTTCTTCTTTCCATCTGTTGTTACCTTGGATCACCGTTGTATTTCTCTGTCTTCTTCTGTCCATCTGTTGTTGCCTTGGATCACCGCTGCATTTCTCTGTCTTCTTCTGTCCATCTGTTGTTACCTTGGATCACCGCTGTATTTCTCTGTCTTCTTCTGTCCATCTGTTGTTACTTTGGATCACCGTTGTATTTCTCTGTCTTCTTCTGTCCATCTGTTGTTGCCTTGGATCACCGCTGCATTTCTCTGTCTTCTTCTGTCCATCTGTTGTTACCTTGGATCACCGCTGTATTTCTCTGTCTTCTTCTGTCCATCTGTTGTTGCCTTGGATCACCGCTGTATTTCTCTGTCTTCTTCTCTTCATCTGTTGTTGCCTTTGATCACCGCTGTATTTCTCTGTCTTCTTCTCTTCATCTGTTGTTGCCTTGGATCACCGCTGTATTTCTCTGTCTTCTTCTCTTCATCTGTGGTTGCCTTGATCACCGCTGTATTTCTCTGTCTTCTTCTCTTTATCTGTTGTTGCCATGGATCACCGCTGTATTTCTCTGTCTTCTTCTGTCCATCTGTTGTTGCCTTGGATCACCGCTGTATTCTCTGTCTTCTTCTGTCCATCTGTTGTTGCCATGAATCACCGTTGTATTTCTCTGTCTTCTTCTCTTCATCTGTTGTTGCCTTTGATCACCGCTGTATTTCTCTGTCTTCTTCTCTTCATCTGTTGTTGCCTTGGATCACCGTTGTATTTCTCTGTCTTCTTCTGTCCATCTGTTGTTACCATGGATCACCGTTGTATTTCTCTGTCTTCTTCTCTTCATCTGTTGTTGCCTTGGATCACCGCTGTATTTCTCTGTCTTCTTCTGTCCATCTGTTGTTACCTTGGATCACCGTTGTATTTCTCTGTCTTCTTCTGTCCATCTGTTGTTGCCTTGGATCACCGCTGCATTTCTCTGTCTTCTTCTGTCCATCTGTTGTTACCTTGGATCACCGCTGTATTTCTCTGTCTTCTTCTGTCCATCTGTTGTTACCTTGGATCACCGTTGTATTTCTCTGTCTTCTTCTGTCCATCTGTTGTTGCCTTGGATCACCGCTGCATTTCTCTGTCTTCTTCTGTCCATCTGTTGTTACCTTGGATCACCGCTGTATTTCTCTGTCTTCTTCTGTCCATCTGTTGTTGCCTTGGATCACCGCTGTATTTCTCTGTCTTCTTCTATTCATCTGTTGTTGCCTTGGATCACCGCTGTATTCCTTTGTCTTCTGTCCATCTGTTGTTGCCTTGGATCACCGCTGTATTTCTCTGTCTTCTTCTAATCATCTGTTGTTGCCTTGGATCACCGCTGTATTCCTCTGTCTTCTTCTCTTCATCTGTTGTTGCCTTTGATCACCGCTGTATTTCTCTGTCTTCTTCTAATCATCTGTTGTTGCCTTGGATCACCGCTGTATTTCTCTGTCTTCTTCTCTTCATCTGTTGTTGCCTTGGATCACCGCTGTATTTCTCTGTCTTCTTCTCTTCATCTGTTGTTGCCTTGGATCACCGCTGTATTTCTCTGTCTTCTTCTCTTCATCTGTGGTTGCCTTTGATCACCGCTGTATTTCTCTGTCTTCTTCTCTTCATCTGTTGTTGCCATGGATCACCGCTGTATTTCTCTGTCTTCTTCTGTCCATCTGTTGTTGCCTTGGATCACCGCTGTATTCCTCTGTCTTCTTCTGTCCATCTGTTGTTGCCATGAATCACCGTTGTATTTCTCTGTCTTCTTCTGTTCATCTGTTGTTGCCTTGAATCACCGCTGTATTTCTCTGTCTTCTTCTCTTCATCTGTTGTTGCCTTGGATCACCGCTGTATTCCTCTGTCTTCTGTCCATCTGTTGTTGCCTTGGGTCACCGCTGAATTTCTCTGTCTTCTTCTGTTCATCTGTTGTTGCCTTTGATCACCGCTGTATTTCTCTGTCTTCTTCTCTTCATCTGTTGTTGCCTTGGATCACCGCTGTATTCCTCTGTCTTCTTCTGTCCATCTGTTGTTGCCTTGGATCACCGCTGTATTTCTCTGTCTTCTTCTCTTCATCTGTTGTTGCCTTGGATCACCGCTGTATTCCTCTGTCTTCTTCTGTCCATCTGTTGTTGCCTTGGATCACCGCTGTATTTCTCTGTCTTCTTCTGTCCATCTGTTGTTGCCTTGGATCACCGCTGTATTTCTCTGTCTTCTTCTGTCCATCTGTTGTTGCCTTGGGTCACCGTTGTATTTGTCTGTCTTCTTCTCTTCATCTGTTGTTGCCTTGGATCACCGTTGTATTTCTCTGTCTTCTTCTGTTCATCTGTTGTTGCCTTGGATCACCGTTGTATTTCTCTGTCTTCTTCTGTCCATCTGTTGTTACCATGGATCACCGTTGTATTTCTCTGTCTTCTTCTCTTCATCTGTTGTTGCCTTGGATCACCGCTGTATTTCTCTGTCTTCTTCTTTCCATCTGTTGTTACCTTGGATCACCGTTGTATTTCTCTGTCTTCTTCTGTCCATCTGTTGTTGCCTTGGATCACCGCTGTATTTCTCTGTCTTCTTCTGTCCATCTGTTGTTACCTTGGATCACCGCTGTATTTCTCTGTCTTCTTCTGTCCATCTGTTGTTACCTTGGATCACCGTTGTATTTCTCTGTCTTCTTCTGTCCATCTGTTGTTGCCTTGGATCACCGCTGCATTTCTCTGTCTTCTTCTGTCCATCTGTTGTTACCTTGGATCACCGCTGTATTTCTCTGTCTTCTTCTGTCCATCTGTTGTTGCCTTGGATCACCGCTGTATTTCTCTGTCTTCTTCTCTTCATCTGTTGTTGCCTTTGATCACCGCTGTATTTCTCTGTCTTCTTCTCTTCATCTGTTGTTGCCTTGGATCACCGCTGTATTTCTCTGTCTTCTTCTCTTCATCTGTGGTTGCCTTTGATCACCGCTGTATTTCTCTGTCTTCTTCTCTTCATCTGTTGTTGCCATGGATCACCGCTGTATTTCTCTGTCTTCTTCTGTCCATCTGTTGTTGCCTTGGATCACCGCTGTATTCCTCTGTCTTCTTCTGTCCATCTGTTGTTGCCATGAATCACCGTTGTATTTCTCTGTCTTCTTCTCTTCATCTGTTGTTGCCTTTGATCACCGCTGTATTTCTCTGTCTTCTTCTCTTCATCTGTTGTTGCCTTGGATCACCGCTGTATTTCTCTGTCTTCTTCTCTTCATCTGTGGTTGCCTTTGATCACCGCTGTATTTCTCTGTCTTCTTCTCTTCATCTGTTGTTGCCATGGATCAGCTGCATTTCTCTGTCTTCTTCTGTCCATCTGTTGTTGCCTTGGATCACCGTTGTATTTCTCTGTCTTCTTCTGTTCATCTGTTGTTGCCTTGAATCACCGCTGTATTTCTCTGTCTTCTTCTAATCATCTGTTGTTGCCTTGGATCACCGCTGTATTCCTCTGTCTTCTGTCCATCTGTTGTTGCCTTGGGTCACCGCTGAATTTCTCTGTCTTCTTCTGTTCATCTGTTGTTGCCTTTGATCACCGCTGTATTTCTCTGTCTTCTTCTGTCCATCTGTTGTTACCTTGGATCACCGTTGTATTTCTCTGTCTTCTTCTGTCCATCTGTTGTTGCCTTGGATCACCGCTGCATTTCTCTGTCTTCTTCTGTCCATCTGTTGTTACCTTGGATCACCGCTGTATTTCTCTGTCTTCTTCTGTCCATCTGTTGTTACCTTGGATCACCGTTGTATTTCTCTGTCTTCTTCTGTCCATCTGTTGTTGCCTTGGATCACCGCTGCATTTCTCTGTCTTCTTCTGTCCATCTGTTGTTACCTTGGATCACCGCTGTATTTCTCTGTCTTCTTCTGTCCATCTGTTGTTGCCTTGGATCACCGTTGTATTTCTCTGTCTTCTTCTATTCATCTGTTGTTGCCTTGGATCACCGCTGTATTCTCTTGTCTTCTGTCCATCTGTTGTTGCCTTGGATCACCGCTGTATTTCTCTGTCTTCTTCTAATCATCTGTTGTTGCCTTGGATCACCGCTGTATTTCTCTGTCTTCTTCTCTTCATCTGTTGTTGCCTTTGATCACCGCTGTATTTCTCTGTCTTCTTCTAATCATCTGTTGTTGCCTTGGATCACCGCTGTATTTCTCTGTCTTCTTCTCTTCATCTGTTGTTGCCTTGGATCACCGCTGTATTTCTCTGTCTTCTTCTCTTCATCTGTTGTTGCCTTGGATCACCGCTGTATTTCTCTGTCTTCTTCTCTTCATCTGTTGTTGCCTTTGATCACCGCTGTATTTCTCTGTCTTCTTCTCTTCATCTGTTGTTGCCATGGATCACCGCTGTATTTCTCTGTCTTCTTCTGTCCATCTGTTGTTGCCTTGGATCACCGCTGTATTCCTCTGTCTTCTTCTGTCCATCTGTTGTTGCCATGAATCACCGTTGTATTTCTCTGTCTTCTTCTGTTCATCTGTTGTTGCCTTGATCACCGCTGTATTTCTCTGTCTTCTTCTCTTCATCTGTTGTTGCCTTGGATCACCGCTGTATTCCTCTGTCTTCTGTCCATCTGTTGTTGCCTTGGGTCACCGCTGATTTCTCTGTCTTCTTCTGTTCATCTGTTGTTGCCTTTGATCACCGCTGTATTTCTCTGTCTTCTTCTCTTCATCTGTTGTTGCCTTGGATCACCGCTGTATTCCTCTGTCTTCTTCTGTCCATCTGTTGTTGCCTTGGATCACCGCTGTATTTCTCTGTCTTCTTCTCTTCATCTGTTGTTGCCTTGGATCACCGCTGTATTCCTCTGTCTTCTTCTGTCCATCTGTTGTTGCCTTGGATCACCGCTGTATTTCTCTGTCTTCTTCTGTCCGTCTGTTGTTGCCTTGGATCACCGCTGTATTTCTCTGTCTTCTTCTGTCCATCTGTTGTTGCCTTGGTCACCGTTGTATTTCTCTGTCTTCTTCTCTTCATCTGTTGTTGCCTTGGATCACCGTTGTATTTCTCTGTCTTCTTCTGTTCATCTGTTGTTGCCTTGGATCACCGCTGTATTTCTCTGTCTTCTTCTGTCCATCTGTTGTTACCATGGATCACCGTTGTATTTCTCTGTCTTCTTCTCTTCATCTGTTGTTGCCTTGGATCACCGCTGTATTTCTCTGTCTTCTTCTTTCCATCTGTTGTTACCTTGGATCACCGTTGTATTTCTCTGTCTTCTTCTGTCCATCTGTTGTTGCCTTGGATCACCGCTGTATTTCTCTGTCTTCTTCTGTCCATCTGTTGTTGCCTTGGATCACCGCTGTATTTCTCTGTCTTCTTCTGTCCATCTGTTGTTGCCTTGGATCACCGCTGTATTTCTCTGTCTTCTTCTGTCCATCTGTTGTTGCCTTGGATCACCGCTGTATTTCTCTGTCTTCTTCTGTCCATCTGTTGTTGCCTTGGATCACCGCTGTATTTCTCTGTCTTCTTCTCTTCATCTGTTGTTGCCTTTGATCACCGCTGTATTTCTCTGTCTTCTTCTCTTCATCTGTGGTTGCCTTGGATCACCGCTGTATTTCTCTGTCTTCTTCTCTTCATCTGTGGTTGCCTTTGATCACCGCTGTATTTCTCTGTCTTCTTCTCTTCATCTGTTGTTGCCATGGATCACCGCTGTATTTCTCTGTCTTCTTCTGTCCATCTGTTGTTGCCTTGGATCACCGCTGTATTTCTCTGTCTTCTTCTGTCCATCTGTTGTTGCCATGAATCACCGTTGTATTTCTCTGTCTTCTTCTCTTCATCTGTTGTTGCCTTTGATCACCGCTGTATTTCTCTGTCTTCTTCTCTTCATCTGTTGTTGCCTTGGATCACCGCTGTATTTCTCTGTCTTCTTCTCTTCATCTGTGTTGCCTTTGATCACCGCTGTATTTCTCTGTCTTCTTCTCTTCATCTGTTGTTGCCTTGGATCACCGCTGTATTTCTCTGTCTTCTTCTGTCCATCTGTTGTTGCCTTGGATCACCGTTGTATTTCTCTGTCTTCTTCTGTTCATCTGTTGTTGCCTTGAATCACCGCTGTATTTCTCTGTCTTCTTCTGTCATCTGTTGTTGCCTTGGATCACCGCTGTATTCCTCTGTCTTCTGTCCATCTGTTGTTGCCTTGGATCACCGCTGAATTTCTCTGTCTTCTTCTGTTCATCTGTTGTTGCCTTGATCACCGCTGTATTTCTCTGTCTTCTTCTCTTCATCTGTTGTTGCCTTGGATCACCGCTGTATTCCTCTGTCTTCTTCTGTCCATCTGTTGTTGCCTTGGATCACCGCTGTATTTCTCTGTCTTCTTCTCTTCATCTGTTGTTGCCTTGGATCACCGCTGTATTCCTTGTCTTCTTCTGTCCATCTGTTGTTGCCTTGGATCACCGCTGTATTTCTCTGTCTTCTTCTGTCCATCTGTTGTTGCCTTGGATCACCGCTGTATTTCTCTGTCTTCTTCTGTCCATCTGTTGTTACCTTGGATCACCGTTGTATTTCTCTGTCTTCTTTCTTCATCTGTTGTTGCCTTGGATCACCGTTGTATTTCTCTGTCTTCTTCTATTCATCTGTTGTTGCCTTGGATCACCGCTGTATTCCTCTGTCTTCTGTCCATCTGTTGTTGCCTTGGATCACCGCTGTATTTCTCTGTCTTCTTCTGTTCATCTGTTGTTGCCTTGGATCACCGCTGTATTTCTCTGTCTTCTTCTGTCCATCTGTTGTTGCCTTGGATCACCGCTGTATTTCTCTGTCTTCTTCTGTCCATCTGTTGTTGCCTTGGATCACCGCTGTATTTCTCTGTCTTCTTCTGTCCATCTGTTGTTACCTTGGATCACCGCTGTATTTCTCTGTCTTCTTCTGTCCATCTGTTGTTACCTTGGATCACCGTTGTATTTCTCTGTCTTCTTCTGTCCATCTGTTGTTGCCTTGGATCACCGCTGTATTTCTCTGTCTTCTTCTGTCCATCTGTTGTTACCTTGGATCACCGCTGTATTTCTCTGTCTTCTTCTGTCCATCTGTTGTTGCCTTGGATCACCGTTGTATTTCTCTGTCTTCTTCTATTCATCTGTTGTTGCCTTGGATCACCGCTGTATTCCTTTGTCTTCTGTCCATCTGTTGTTGCCTTGGATCACCGCTGTATTTCTCTGTCTTCTTCTAATCATCTGTTGTTGCCTTGGATCACCGCTGTATTCCTCTGTCTTCTTCTCTTCATCTGTTGTTGCCTTTGATCACCGCTGTATTTCTCTGTCTTCTTCTAATCATCTGTTGTTGCCTTGGATCACCGCTGTATTTCTCTGTCTTCTTCTCTTCATCTGTTGTTGCCTTGGATCACCGCTGTATTTCTCTGTCTTCTTCTCTTCATCTGTTGTTGCCTTGGATCACCGCTGTATTTCTCTGTCTTCTTCTCTTCATCTGTGGTTGCCTTGATCACCGCTGTATTTCTCTGTCTTCTTCTCTTCATCTGTTGTTGCCTTGGATCACCGCTGTATTTCTCTGTCTTCTTCTGTCCATCTGTTGTTGCCTTGGATCACCGCTGTATTTCTCTGTCTTCTTCTGTCCATCTGTTGTTGCCTTGAATCACCGTTGTATTTCTCTGTCTTCTTCTGTTCATCTGTTGTTGCCTTGAATCACCGCTGTATTTCTCTGTCTTCTTCTCTTCATCTGTTGTTGCCTTGGATCACCGCTGTATTTCTCTGTCTTCTGTCCATCTGTTGTTGCCTTGGATCACCGCTGTATTTCTCTGTCTTCTTCTGTTCATCTGTTGTTGCCTTTGATCACCGCTGTATTTCTCTGTCTTCTTCTCTTCATCTGTTGTTGCCTTGGATCACCGCTGTATTTCTCTGTCTTCTTCTGTCCATCTGTTGTTGCCTTGGATCACCGCTGTATTTCTCTGTCTTCTTCTCTTCATCTGTTGTTGCCTTGGATCACCGCTGTATTCTCTGTCTTCTTCTGTCCATCTGTTGTTGCCTTGGATCACCGCTGTATTTCTCTGTCTTCTTCTGTCCATCTGTTGTTGCCTTGGATCACCGCTGTATTTCTCTGTCTTCTTCTGTCCATCTGTTGTTGCCTTGGGTCACCGTTGTATTTCTCTGTCTTCTTCTCTTCATCTGTTGTTGCCTTGGATCACCGTTGTATTTCTCTGTCTTCTTCTGTTCATCTGTTGTTGCCTTGGATCACCGTTGTATTTCTCTGTCTTCTTCTGTCCATCTGTTGTTACCATGGATCACCGTTGTATTTCTCTGTCTTCTTCTCTTCATCTGTTGTTGCCTTGGATCACCGCTGTATTTCTCTGTCTTCTTCTTTCCATCTGTTGTTACCTTGGATCACCGTTGTATTTCTCTGTCTTCTTCTGTCCATCTGTTGTTGCCTTGGATCACCGCTGCATTTCTCTGTCTTCTTCTGTCCATCTGTTGTTACCTTGGATCACCGCTGTATTTCTCTGTCTTCTTCTGTCCATCTGTTGTTACCTTGGATCACCGTTGTATTTCTCTGTCTTCTTCTGTCCATCTGTTGTTGCCTTGGATCACCGCTGTATTTCTCTGTCTTCTTCTGTCCATCTGTTGTTACCTTGGATCACCGCTGTATTTCTCTGTCTTCTTCTGTCCATCTGTTGTTGCCTTGGATCACCGCTGTATTTCTCTGTCTTCTTCTCTTCATCTGTTGTTGCCTTTGATCACCGCTGTATTTCTCTGTCTCTCTTCTTCATCTGTTGTTGCCTTGGATCACCGCTGTATTTCTCTGTCTTCTTCTCTTCATCTGTTGTTGCCTTTGATCACCGCTGTATTTCTCTGTCTTCTTCTCTTCATCTGTTGTTGCCTTGGATCACCGCTGTATTTCTCTGTCTTCTTCTGTCCATCTGTTGTTGCCTTGGATCACCGCTGTATTTCTCTGTCTTCTTCTGTCCATCTGTTGTTGCCTTTGATCACCGTTGTATTTCTCTGTCTTCTTCTCTTCATCTGTTGTTGCCTTTGATCACCGCTGTATTTCTCTGTCTTCTTCTCTTCATCTGTTGTTGCCTTGGATCACCGCTGTATTTCTCTGTCTTCTTCTCTTCATCTGTGGTTGCCTTGGATCACCGCTGTATTTCTCTGTCTTCTTCTCTTCATCTGTTGTTGCCATGGATCACCGCTGTATTTCTCTGTCTTCTTCTGTCCATCTGTTGTTGCCTTGGATCACCGTTGTATTTCTCTGTCTTCTTCTGTTCATCTGTTGTTGCCTTGAATCACCGCTGTATTTCTCTGTCTTCTTCTAATCATCTGTTGTTGCCTTGGATCACCGCTGTATTTCTCTGTCTTCTGTCCATCTGTTGTTGCCTTGGATCACCGCTGTATTTCTCTGTCTTCTTCTGTTCATCTGTTGTTGCCTTTGATCACCGCTGTATTTCTCTGTCTTCTTCTCTTCATCTGTTGTTGCCTTGGATCACCGCTGTATTTCTCTGTCTTCTTCTGTCCATCTGTTGTTGCCTTGGATCACCGCTGTATTTCTCTGTCTTCTTCTCTTCATCTGTTGTTGCCTTGGATCACCGCTGTATTTCTCTGTCTTCTTCTGTCCATCTGTTGTTGCCTTGGATCACCGCTGTATTTCTCTGTCTTCTTCTGTCCATCTGTTGTTGCCTTGGATCACCGCTGTATTTCTCTGTCTTCTTCTGTCCATCTGTTGTTACCTTGGATCACCGCTGTATTTCTCTGTCTTCTTCTCTTCATCTGTTGTTGCCTTGGATCACCGTTGTATTTCTCTGTCTTCTTCTATTCATCTGTTGTTGCCTTGGATCACCGCTGTATTCCTTTGTCTTCTGTCCATCTGTTGTTGCCTTGGATCACCGCTGTATTTCTCTGTCTTCTTCTAATCATCTGTTGTTGCCTTGGATCACCGCTGTATTCCTCTGTCTTCTTCTCTTCATCTGTTGTTGCCTTGATCACCGCTGTATTTCTCTGTCTTCTTCTAATCATCTGTTGTTGCCTTGGATCACCGCTGTATTTCTCTGTCTTCTTCTCTTCATCTGTTGTTGCCTTGGATCACCGCTGTATTTCTCTGTCTTCTTCTCTTCATCTGTTGTTGCCTTGGATCACCGCTGTATTTCTCTGTCTTCTTCTCTTCATCTGTTGTTGCCTTTGATCACCGCTGTATTTCTCTGTCTTCTTCTCTTCATCTGTTGTTGCCTTGGATCACCGCTGTATTTCTCTGTCTTCTTCTGTCCATCTGTTGTTGCCTTGGATCACCGCTGTATTTCTCTGTCTTCTTCTGTCCATCTGTTGTTGCCATGGATCACCGTTGTATTTCTCTGTCTTCTTCTGTTCATCTGTTGTTGCCTTGGATCACCGCTGTATTTCTCTGTCTTCTTCTCTTCATCTGTTGTTGCCTTGGATCACCGCTGTATTCCTCTGTCTTCTGTCCATCTGTTGTTGCCTTGGATCACCGCTGTATTTCTCTGTCTTCTTCTGTTCATCTGTTGTTGCCTTGATCACCGCTGTATTTCTCTGTCTTCTTCTCTTCATCTGTTGTTGCCTTGGATCACCGCTGTATTCCTCTGTCTTCTTCTGTCCATCTGTTGTTGCCTTGGATCACCGCTGTATTTCTCTGTCTTCTTCTCTTCATCTGTTGTTGCCTTGGATCACCGCTGTATTCTCTGTCTTCTTCTGTCCATCTGTTGTTGCCTTGGATCACCGCTGTATTTCTCTGTCTTCTTCTGTCCATCTGTTGTTGCCTTGGATCACCGCTGTATTTCTCTGTCTTCTTCTGTCCATCTGTTGTTGCCTTGGGTCACCGTTGTATTTCTCTGTCTTCTTCTCTTCATCTGTTGTTGCCTTGGATCACCGCTGTATTTCTCTGTCTTCTTCTGTTCATCTGTTGTTGCCTTGGATCACCGTTGTATTTCTCTGTCTTCTTCTGTCCATCTGTTGTTGCCTTGGATCACCGTTGTATTTCTCTGTCTTCTTCTCTTCATCTGTTGTTGCCTTGGATCACCGCTGTATTTCTCTGTCTTCTTCTTTCCATCTGTTGTTGCCTTGGATCACCGCTGTATTTCTCTGTCTTCTTCTGTCCATCTGTTGTTGCCTTGGATCACCGCTGTATTTCTCTGTCTTCTTCTGTCCATCTGTTGTTGCCTTGGATCACCGCTGTATTTCTCTGTCTTCTTCTGTCCATCTGTTGTTGCCTTGGATCACCGCTGTATTTCTCTGTCTTCTTCTCTTCATCTGTTGTTGCCTTGGATCACCGCTGTATTTCTCTGTCTTCTTCTGTCCATCTGTTGTTGCCTTGGATCACCGCTGTATTTCTCTGTCTTCTTCTGTCCATCTGTTGTTGCCTTGGATCACCGCTGTATTTCTCTGTCTTCTTCTCTTCATCTGTTGTTGCCTTGGATCACCGCTGTATTTCTCTGTCTTCTTCTCTTCATCTGTTGTTGCCTTGGATCACCGCTGTATTTCTCTGTCTTCTTCTCTTCATCTGTTGTTGCCTTTGATCACCGCTGTATTTCTCTGTCTTCTTCTCTTCATCTGTTGTTGCCTTGGATCACCGCTGTATTTCTCTGTCTTCTTCTGTCCATCTGTTGTTGCCTTGGATCACCGCTGTATTTCTCTGTCTTCTTCTGTCCATCTGTTGTTGCCTTGGATCACCGTTGTATTTCTCTGTCTTCTTCTCTTCATCTGTTGTTGCCTTGGATCACCGCTGTATTTCTCTGTCTTCTTCTCTTCATCTGTTGTTGCCTTGGATCACCGCTGTATTTCTCTGTCTTCTCTTCATCTGTTGTTGCCTTGGATCACCGCTGTATTTCTCTGTCTTCTTCTCTTCATCTGTTGTTGCCTTGGATCACCGCTGTATTTCTCTGTCTTCTTCTGTCCATCTGTTGTTGCCTTGGATCACCGTTGTATTTCTCTGTCTTCTTCTGTCCATCTGTTGTTGCCTTGGATCACCGCTGTATTTCTCTGTCTTCTTCTGTCATCTGTTGTTGCCTTGGATCACCGCTGTATTCTCTCTCTGTCTTCTGTCCATCTGTTGTTGCCTTGGATCACCGCTGTATTTCTCTGTCTTCTTCTGTTCATCTGTTGTTGCCTTGGATCACCGCTGTATTTCTCTGTCTTCTTCTGTCCATCTGTTGTTGCCTTGGATCACCGCTGTATTTCTCTGTCTTCTTCTGTCCATCTGTTGTTGCCTTGGATCACCGCTGTATTTCTCTGTCTTCTTCTCTTCATCTGTTGTTGCCTTGGATCACCGCTGTATTTCTCTGTCTTCTTCTGTCATCTGTTGTTGCCTTGGATCACCGCTGTATTTCTCTGTCTTCTTCTGTCCATCTGTTGTTGCCTTGGATCACCGCTGTATTTCTCTGTCTTCTTCTGTCCATCTGTTGTTGCCTTGGATCACCGCTGTATTTCTCTGTCTTCTTCTCTTCATCTGTTGTTGCCTTGGATCACCGCTGTATTTCTCTGTCTTCTTCTATTCATCTGTTGTTGCCTTGGATCACCGCTGTATTCCTCTGTCTTCTGTCCATCTGTTGTTGCCTTGGATCACCGCTGTATTTCTCTGTCTTCTTCTTCATCTGTTGTTGCCTTGGATCACCGCTGTATTTCTCTGTCTTCTTCTCTTCATCTGTTGTTGCCTTTGATCACCGCTGTATTTCTCTGTCTTCTTCTTCATCTGTTGTTGCCTTGGATCACCGCTGTATTTCTCTGTCTTCTTCTCTTCATCTGTTGTTGCCTTGGATCACCGCTGTATTTCTCTGTCTTCTTCTGTTCATCTGTTGTTGCCTTGGATCACCGCTGTATTTCTCTGTCTTCTTCTCTTCATCTGTTGTTGCCTTGGATCACCGCTGTATTTCTCTGTCTTCTTCTCTTCATCTGTTGTTGCCTTGGATCACCGCTGTATTTCTCTGTCTTCTTCTGTCATCTGTTGTTGCCTTGGATCACCGCTGTATTCCTCTGTCTTCTTCTGTCCATCTGTTGTTGCCTTGGATCACCGCTGTATTTCTCTGTCTTCTTCTGTTCATCTGTTGTTGCCTTGGATCACCGCTGTATTTCTCTGTCTTCTTCTCTTCATCTGTTGTTGCCTTGGATCACCGCTGTATTTCTCTGTCTTCTGTCCATCTGTTGTTGCCTTGGATCACCGCTGTATTTCTCTGTCTTCTTCTGTTCATCTGTTGTTGCCTTGGATCACCGCTGTATTTCTCTGTCTTCTTCTCTTCATCTGTTGTTGCCTTGGATCACCGCTGTATTTCTCTGTCTTCTTCTGTCCATCTGTTGTTGCCTTGGATCACCGCTGTATTTCTCTGTCTTCTTCTCTTCATCTGTTGTTGCCTTGGATCACCGCTGTATTTCTCTGTCTTCTTCTGTCCATCTGTTGTTGCCTTGGATCACCGCTGTATTTCTCTGTCTTCTTCTGTCATCTGTTGTTGCCTTGGATCACCGCTGTATTTCTCTGTCTTCTTCTGTCCATCTGTTGTTGCCTTGGATCACCGTTGTATTTCTCTGTCTTCTTCTCTTCATCTGTTGTTGCCTTGGATCACCGCTGTATTTCTCTGTCTTCTTCTTTCCATCTGTTGTTACCTTGGATCACCGTTGTATTTCTCTGTCTTCTTCTGTCCATCTGTTGTTGCCTTGGATCACCGCTGTATTTCTCTGTCTTCTTCTGTCCATCTGTTGTTGCCTTGGATCACCGCTGTATTTCTCTGTCTTCTTCTGTCCATCTGTTGTTACTTGGATCACCGTTGTATTTCTCTGTCTTCTTCTGTCCATCTGTTGTTGCCTTGGATCACCGCTGTATTTCTCTGTCTTCTTCTGTCCATCTGTTGTTGCCTTGGATCACCGCTGTATTTCTCTGTCTTCTTCTGTCCATCTGTTGTTGCCTTGGATCACCGCTGTATTTCTCTGTCTTCTTCTCTTCATCTGTTGTTGCCTTTGATCACCGCTGTATTTCTCTGTCTTCTTCTCTTCATCTGTTGTTGCCTTGGATCACCGCTGTATTTCTCTGTCTTCTTCTCTTCATCTGTTGTTGCCTTGGATCACCGCTGTATTTCTCTGTCTTCTTCTCTTCATCTGTTGTTGCCTTGGATCACCGCTGTATTTCTCTGTCTTCTTCTGTCCATCTGTTGTTGCCTTGGATCACCGCTGTATTTCTCTGTCTTCTTCTGTCCATCTGTTGTTGCCTTGGATCACCGTTGTATTTCTCTGTCTTCTTCTCTTCATCTGTTGTTGCCTTGATCACCGCTGTATTTCTCTGTCTTCTTCTCTTCATCTGTTGTTGCCTTGGATCACCGCTGTATTTCTCTGTCTTCTTCTGTCCATCTGTTGTTGCCATGGATCACCGTTGTATTTCTCTGTCTTCTTCTCTTCATCTGTTGTTGCCTTGGATCACCGCTGTATTTCTCTGTCTTCTTCTGTCCATCTGTTGTTGCCTTGGATCACCGTTGTATTTCTCTGTCTTCTTCTGTCCATCTGTTGTTGCCTTGGATCACCGCTGTATTTCTCTGTCTTCTTCTGTCCATCTGTTGTTACCTTGGATCACCGCTGTATTTCTCTGTCTTCTTCTGTCCATCTGTTGTTACCTTGGATCACCGTTGTATTTCTCTGTCTTCTTCTGTCCATCTGTTGTTGCCTTGGATCACCGCTGTATTTCTCTGTCTTCTTCTGTCCATCTGTTGTTGCCTTGGATCACCGCTGTATTTCTCTGTCTTCTTCTGTCCATCTGTTGTTGCCTTGGATCACCGTTGTATTTCTCTGTCTTCTTCTATTCATCTGTTGTTGCCTTGGATCACCGCTGTATTCCTTTGTCTTCTGTCCATCTGTTGTTGCCTTGGATCACCGCTGTATTTCTCTGTCTTCTTCTAATCATCTGTTGTTGCCTTGGATCACCGCTGTATTCCTCTGTCTTCTTCTCTTCATCTGTTGTTGCCTTTGATCACCGCTGTATTTCTCTGTCTTCTTCTGTCATCTGTTGTTGCCTTGGATCACCGCTGTATTTCTCTGTCTTCTTCTCTTCATCTGTTGTTGCCTTGGATCACCGCTGTATTTCTCTGTCTTCTTCTCTTCATCTGTTGTTGCCTTGGATCACCGCTGTATTTCTCTGTCTTCTTCTCTTCATCTGTGTTGCCTTTGATCACCGCTGTATTTCTCTGTCTTCTTCTCTTCATCTGTTGTTGCCTTGGATCACCGCTGTATTTCTCTGTCTTCTTCTGTCCATCTGTTGTTGCCTTGGATCACCGCTGTATTTCTCTGTCTTCTTCTGTCCATCTGTTGTTGCCATGAATCACCGCTGTATTTCTCTGTCTTCTTCTGTTCATCTGTTGTTGCCTTGGATCACCGCTGTATTTCTCTGTCTTCTTCTCTTCATCTGTTGTTGCCTTGGATCACCGCTGTATTCCTCTGTCTTCTGTCCATCTGTTGTTGCCTTGGGTCACCGCTGTATTTCTCTGTCTTCTTCTGTTCATCTGTTGTTGCCTTTGATCACCGCTGTATTTCTCTGTCTTCTTCTCTTCATCTGTTGTTGCCTTGGATCACCGCTGTATTCTCTGTCTTCTTCTGTCCATCTGTTGTTGCCTTGGATCACCGCTGTATTTCTCTGTCTTCTTCTCTTCATCTGTTGTTGCCTTGGATCACCGCTGTATTCCTCTGTCTTCTTCTGTCCATCTGTTGTTGCCTTGGATCACCGCTGTATTTCTCTGTCTTCTTCTGTCCATCTGTTGTTGCCTTGGATCACCGCTGTATTTCTCTGTCTTCTTCTGTCCATCTGTTGTTGCCTTGGATCACCGTTGTATTTCTCTGTCTTCTTCTCTTCATCTGTTGTTGCCTTGGATCACCGCTGTATTTCTCTGTCTTCTTCTGTTCATCTGTTGTTGCCTTGGATCACCGTTGTATTTCTCTGTCTTCTTCTGTCCATCTGTTGTTGCCATGGATCACCGTTGTATTTCTCTGTCTTCTTCTCTTCATCTGTTGTTGCCTTGGATCACCGCTGTATTTCTCTGTCTTCTTCTTTCCATCTGTTGTTGCCTTGGATCACCGTTGTATTTCTCTGTCTTCTTCTGTCCATCTGTTGTTGCCTTGGATCACCGCTGTATTTCTCTGTCTTCTTCTGTCCATCTGTTGTTGCCTTGGATCACCGCTGTATTTCTCTGTCTTCTTCTGTCCATCTGTTGTTGCCTTGGATCACCGTTGTATTTCTCTGTCTTCTTCTGTCCATCTGTTGTTGCCTTGGATCACCGCTGTATTTCTCTGTCTTCTTCTGTCCATCTGTTGTTGCCTTGGATCACCGCTGTATTTCTCTGTCTTCTTCTGTCCATCTGTTGTTGCCTTGGATCACCGCTGTATTTCTCTGTCTTCTTCTCTTCATCTGTTGTTGCCTTTGATCACCGCTGTATTTCTCTGTCTTCTTCTCTTCATCTGTTGTTGCCTTGGATCACCGCTGTATTTCTCTGTCTTCTTCTCTTCATCTGTTGTTGCCTTTGATCACCGCTGTATTTCTCTGTCTTCTTCTCTTCATCTGTTGTTGCCATGGATCACCGCTGTATTTCTCTGTCTTCTTCTGTCCATCTGTTGTTGCCTTGGATCACCGCTGTATTCCTCTGTCTTCTTCTGTCCATCTGTTGTTGCCATGAATCACCGTTGTATTTCTCTGTCTTCTTCTCTTCATCTGTTGTTGCCTTTGATCACCGCTGTATTTCTCTGTCTTCTTCTCTTCATCTGTTGTTGCCTTGGATCACCGCTGTATTTCTCTGTCTTCTTCTCTTCATCTGTTGTTGCCTTGATCACCGCTGTATTTCTCTGTCTTCTTCTCTTCATCTGTTGTTGCCTTGGATCACCGCTGTATTTCTCTGTCTTCTTCTGTCCATCTGTTGTTGCCTTGGATCACCGTTGTATTTCTCTGTCTTCTTCTGTTCATCTGTTGTTGCCTTGAATCACCGCTGTATTTCTCTGTCTTCTTCTCTTCATCTGTTGTTGCCTTGGATCACCGCTGTATTCCTCTGTCTTCTGTCCATCTGTTGTTGCCTTGGATCACCGCTGTATTTCTCTGTCTTCTTCTGTTCATCTGTTGTTGCCTTTGATCACCGCTGTATTTCTCTGTCTTCTTCTGTCCATCTGTTGTTGCCTTGGATCACCGTTGTATTTCTCTGTCTTCTTCTGTCCATCTGTTGTTGCCTTGGATCACCGCTGTATTTCTCTGTCTTCTTCTGTCCATCTGTTGTTGCCTTGGATCACCGCTGTATTTCTCTGTCTTCTTCTGTCCATCTGTTGTTGCCTTGGATCACCGCTGTATTTCTCTGTCTTCTTCTGTCCATCTGTTGTTGCCTTGGATCACCGCTGTATTTCTCTGTCTTCTTCTGTCCATCTGTTGTTACCTTGGATCACCGCTGTATTTCTCTGTCTTCTTCTGTCCATCTGTTGTTGCCTTGGATCACCGTTGTATTTCTCTGTCTTCTTCTATTCATCTGTTGTTGCCTTGGATCACCGCTGTATTCCTTTGTCTTCTGTCCATCTGTTGTTGCCTTGGATCACCGCTGTATTTCTCTGTCTTCTTCTAATCATCTGTTGTTGCCTTGGATCACCGCTGTATTCCTCTGTCTTCTTCTCTTCATCTGTTGTTGCCTTTGATCACCGCTGTATTTCTCTGTCTTCTTCTAATCATCTGTTGTTGCCTTGGATCACCGCTGTATTTCTCTGTCTTCTTCTCTTCATCTGTTGTTGCCTTGGATCACCGCTGTATTTCTCTGTCTTCTTCTCTTCATCTGTTGTTGCCTTGGATCACCGCTGTATTTCTCTGTCTTCTTCTCTTCATCTGTTGTTGCCTTTGATCACCGCTGTATTTCTCTGTCTTCTTCTCTTCATCTGTTGTTGCCTTGGATCACCGCTGTATTTCTCTGTCTTCTTCTGTCCATCTGTTGTTGCCTTGGATCACCGCTGTATTCCTCTGTCTTCTTCTGTCCATCTGTTGTTGCCATGGATCACCGTTGTATTTCTCTGTCTTCTTCTGTTCATCTGTTGTTGCCTTGGATCACCGCTGTATTTCTCTGTCTTCTTCTCTTCATCTGTTGTTGCCTTGGATCACCGCTGTATTCCTCTGTCTTCTGTCCATCTGTTGTTGCCTTGGATCACCGCTGTATTTCTCTGTCTTCTTCTGTTCATCTGTTGTTGCCTTTGATCACCGCTGTATTTCTCTGTCTTCTTCTCTTCATCTGTTGTTGCCTTGGATCACCGCTGTATTTCTCTGTCTTCTTCTGTCCATCTGTTGTTGCCTTGGATCACCGCTGTATTTCTCTGTCTTCTTCTCTTCATCTGTTGTTGCCTTGGATCACCGCTGTATTTCTCTGTCTTCTTCTGTCCATCTGTTGTTGCCTTGGATCACCGCTGTATTTCTCTGTCTTCTTCTGTCCATCTGTTGTTGCCTTGGATCACCGCTGTATTTCTCTGTCTTCTTCTGTCCATCTGTTGTTGCCTTGGATCACCGTTGTATTTCTCTGTCTTCTTCTCTTCATCTGTTGTTGCCTTGGATCACCGCTGTATTTCTCTGTCTTCTTCTGTTCATCTGTTGTTGCCTTGGATCACCGCTGTATTTCTCTGTCTTCTTCTGTCCATCTGTTGTTGCCTTGGATCACCGTTGTATTTCTCTGTCTTCTTCTCTTCATCTGTTGTTGCCTTGGATCACCGCTGTATTTCTCTGTCTTCTTCTTTCCATCTGTTGTTACCTTGGATCACCGTTGTATTTCTCTGTCTTCTTCTGTCCATCTGTTGTTGCCTTGGATCACCGCTGTATTTCTCTGTCTTCTTCTGTCCATCTGTTGTTACCTTGGATCACCGCTGTATTTCTCTGTCTTCTTCTGTCCATCTGTTGTTGCCTTGGATCACCGCTGTATTTCTCTGTCTTCTTCTGTCCATCTGTTGTTGCCTTGGATCACCGCTGTATTTCTCTGTCTTCTTCTGTCCATCTGTTGTTGCCTTGGATCACCGCTGTATTTCTCTGTCTTCTTCTGTCCATCTGTTGTTGCCTTGGATCACCGCTGTATTTCTCTGTCTTCTTCTCTTCATCTGTTGTTGCCTTGGATCACCGCTGTATTTCTCTGTCTTCTTCTCTTCATCTGTTGTTGCCTTGGATCACCGCTGTATTTCTCTGTCTTCTTCTCTTCATCTGTTGTTGCCTTTGATCACCGCTGTATTTCTCTGTCTTCTTCTCTTCATCTGTTGTTGCCATGGATCACCGCTGTATTTCTCTGTCTTCTTCTGTCCATCTGTTGTTGCCTTGGATCACCGCTGTATTTCTCTGTCTTCTTCTGTCCATCTGTTGTTGCCATGGATCACCGTTGTATTTCTCTGTCTTCTTCTCTTCATCTGTTGTTGCCTTTGATCACCGCTGTATTTCTCTGTCTTCTTCTCTTCATCTGTTGTTGCCTTGGATCACCGCTGTATTTCTCTGTCTTCTTCTCTTCATCTGTGGTTGCCTTTGATCACCGCTGTATTTCTCTGTCTTCTTCTCTTCATCTGTTGTTGCCTTGGATCACCGCTGTATTTCTCTGTCTTCTTCTGTCCATCTGTTGTTGCCTTGGATCACCGTTGTATTTCTCTGTCTTCTTCTGTTCATCTGTTGTTGCCTTGGATCACCGCTGTATTTCTCTGTCTTCTTCTAATCATCTGTTGTTGCCTTGGATCACCGCTGTATTTCTCTGTCTTCTGTCCATCTGTTGTTGCCTTGGATCACCGCTGTATTTCTCTGTCTTCTTCTGTTCATCTGTTGTTGCCTTGGATCACCGCTGTATTTCTCTGTCTTCTTCTCTTCATCTGTTGTTGCCTTGGATCACCGCTGTATTTCTCTGTCTTCTTCTGTCCATCTGTTGTTGCCTTGGATCACCGCTGTATTTCTCTGTCTTCTTCTCTTCATCTGTTGTTGCCTTGGATCACCGCTGTATTTCTCTGTCTTCTTCTGTCCATCTGTTGTTGCCTTGGATCACCGCTGTATTTCTCTGTCTTCTTCTGTCCATCTGTTGTTGCCTTGGATCACCGCTGTATTTCTCTGTCTTCTTCTGTCCATCTGTTGTTGCCTTGGATCACCGCTGTATTTCTCTGTCTTCTTCTCTTCATCTGTTGTTGCCTTGGATCACCGCTGTATTTCTCTGTCTTCTTCTATTCATCTGTTGTTGCCTTGGATCACCGCTGTATTCCTTTGTCTTCTGTCCATCTGTTGTTGCCTTGGATCACCGCTGTATTTCTCTGTCTTCTTCTAATCATCTGTTGTTGCCTTGGATCACCGCTGTATTTCTCTGTCTTCTTCTCTTCATCTGTTGTTGCCTTGGATCACCGCTGTATTTCTCTGTCTTCTTCTAATCATCTGTTGTTGCCTTGGATCACCGCTGTATTTCTCTGTCTTCTTCTCTTCATCTGTTGTTGCCTTGGATCACCGCTGTATTTCTCTGTCTTCTTCTCTTCATCTGTTGTTGCCTTGGATCACCGCTGTATTTCTCTGTCTTCTTCTCTTCATCTGTGGTTGCCTTTGATCACCGCTGTATTTCTCTGTCTTCTTCTCTTCATCTGTTGTTGCCATGGATCACCGCTGTATTTCTCTGTCTTCTTCTGTCCATCTGTTGTTGCCTTGGATCACCGCTGTATTTCTCTGTCTTCTTCTGTCCATCTGTTGTTGCCATGGATCACCGTTGTATTTCTCTGTCTTCTTCTGTTCATCTGTTGTTGCCTTGATCACCGCTGTATTTCTCTGTCTTCTTCTCTTCATCTGTTGTTGCCTTGGATCACCGCTGTATTCCTCTGTCTTCTGTCCATCTGTTGTTGCCTTGGATCACCGCTGTATTTCTCTGTCTTCTTCTGTTCATCTGTTGTTGCCTTTGATCACCGCTGTATTTCTCTGTCTTCTTCTCTTCATCTGTTGTTGCCTTGGATCACCGCTGTATTTCTCTGTCTTCTTCTGTCCATCTGTTGTTGCCTTGGATCACCGCTGTATTTCTCTGTCTTCTTCTCTTCATCTGTTGTTGCCTTGGATCACCGCTGTATTTCTCTGTCTTCTTCTGTCCATCTGTTGTTGCCTTGGATCACCGCTGTATTTCTCTGTCTTCTTCTGTCCATCTGTTGTTGCCTTGGATCACCGCTGTATTTCTCTGTCTTCTTCTGTCCATCTGTTGTTGCCTTGGATCACCGTTGTATTTCTCTGTCTTCTTCTCTTCATCTGTTGTTGCCTTGGATCACCGCTGTATTTCTCTGTCTTCTTCTGTTCATCTGTTGTTGCCTTGGATCACCGCTGTATTTCTCTGTCTTCTTCTGTCCATCTGTTGTTGCCTTGGATCACCGCTGTATTTCTCTGTCTTCTTCTCTTCATCTGTTGTTGCCTTGGATCACCGCTGTATTTCTCTGTCTTCTTCTTTCCATCTGTTGTTGCCTTGGATCACCGTTGTATTTCTCTGTCTTCTTCTGTCCATCTGTTGTTGCCTTGGATCACCGCTGTATTTCTCTGTCTTCTTCTGTCCATCTGTTGTTGCCTTGGATCACCGCTGTATTTCTCTGTCTTCTTCTGTCCATCTGTTGTTGCCTTGGATCACCGCTGTATTTCTCTGTCTTCTTCTGTCCATCTGTTGTTGCCTTGGATCACCGCTGTATTTCTCTGTCTTCTTCTGTCCATCTGTTGTTACCTTGGATCACCGCTGTATTTCTCTGTCTTCTTCTGTCCATCTGTTGTTGCCTTGGATCACCGCTGTATTTCTCTGTCTTCTTCTCTTCATCTGTTGTTGCCTTGATCACCGCTGTATTTCTCTGTCTTCTTCTCTTCATCTGTTGTTGCCTTGGATCACCGCTGTATTTCTCTGTCTTCTTCTCTTCATCTGTTGTTGCCTTGGATCACCGCTGTATTTCTCTGTCTTCTTCTCTTCATCTGTTGTTGCCTTGGATCACCGCTGTATTTCTCTGTCTTCTTCTGTCCATCTGTTGTTGCCTTGGATCACCGCTGTATTTCTCTGTCTTCTTCTGTCCATCTGTTGTTGCCTTGGATCACCGCTGTATTTCTCTGTCTTCTTCTCTTCATCTGTTGTTGCCTTTGATCACCGCTGTATTTCTCTGTCTTCTTCTCTTCATCTGTTGTTGCCTTGGATCACCGCTGTATTTCTCTGTCTTCTTCTCTTCATCTGTTGTTGCCTTGATCACCGCTGTATTTCTCTGTCTTCTTCTCTTCATCTGTTGTTGCCTTGGATCACCGCTGTATTTCTCTGTCTTCTTCTGTCCATCTGTTGTTGCCTTGGATCACCGTTGTATTTCTCTGTCTTCTTCTGTTCATCTGTTGTTGCCTTGGATCACCGCTGTATTTCTCTGTCTTCTTCTAATCATCTGTTGTTGCCTTGGATCACCGCTGTATTTCTCTGTCTTCTGTCCATCTGTTGTTGCCTTGGATCACCGCTGTATTTCTCTGTCTTCTTCTGTTCATCTGTTGTTGCCTTGGATCACCGCTGTATTTCTCTGTCTTCTTCTGTCCATCTGTTGTTGCCTTGGATCACCGCTGTATTTCTCTGTCTTCTTCTGTCCATCTGTTGTTGCCTTGGATCACCGCTGTATTTCTCTGTCTTCTTCTGTCCATCTGTTGTTGCCTTGGATCACCGCTGTATTTCTCTGTCTTCTTCTGTCCATCTGTTGTTGCCTTGGATCACCGCTGTATTTCTCTGTCTTCTTCTGTCCATCTGTTGTTGCCTTGGATCACCGCTGTATTTCTCTGTCTTCTTCTGTCCATCTGTTGTTGCCTTGGATCACCGCTGTATTTCTCTGTCTTCTTCTGTCCATCTGTTGTTGCCTTGGATCACCGCTGTATTTCTCTGTCTTCTTCTATTCATCTGTTGTTGCCTTGGATCACCGCTGTATTCCTCTGTCTTCTGTCCATCTGTTGTTGCCTTGGATCACCGCTGTATTTCTCTGTCTTCTTCTGTCATCTGTTGTTGCCTTGGATCACCGCTGTATTTCTCTGTCTTCTTCTCTTCATCTGTTGTTGCCTTTGATCACCGCTGTATTTCTCTGTCTTCTTCTAATCATCTGTTGTTGCCTTGGATCACCGCTGTATTTCTCTGTCTTCTTCTCTTCATCTGTTGTTGCCTTGGATCACCGCTGTATTTCTCTGTCTTCTTCTCTTCATCTGTTGTTGCCTTGGATCACCGCTGTATTTCTCTGTCTTCTTCTCTTCATCTGTTGTTGCCTTTGATCACCGCTGTATTTCTCTGTCTTCTTCTCTTCATCTGTTGTTGCCTTGGATCACCGCTGTATTTCTCTGTCTTCTTCTGTCCATCTGTTGTTGCCTTGGATCACCGCTGTATTTCTCTGTCTTCTTCTGTCCATCTGTTGTTGCCTTGGATCACCGTTGTATTTCTCTGTCTTCTTCTGTTCATCTGTTGTTGCCTTGGATCACCGCTGTATTTCTCTGTCTTCTTCTCTTCATCTGTTGTTGCCTTGGATCACCGCTGTATTTCTCTGTCTTCTGTCCATCTGTTGTTGCCTTGGGTCACCGCTGATTTCTCTGTCTTCTTCTGTTCATCTGTTGTTGCCTTTGATCACCGCTGTATTTCTCTGTCTTCTTCTCTTCATCTGTTGTTGCCTTGGATCACCGCTGTATTCTCTGTCTTCTTCTGTCCATCTGTTGTTGCCTTGGATCACCGCTGTATTTCTCTGTCTTCTTCTCTTCATCTGTTGTTGCCTTGGATCACCGCTGTATTCCTCTGTCTTCTTCTGTCCATCTGTTGTTGCCTTGGATCACCGCTGTATTTCTCTGTCTTCTTCTGTCCATCTGTTGTTGCCTTGGATCACCGCTGTATTTCTCTGTCTTCTTCTGTCCATCTGTTGTTGCCTTGGGTCACCGTTGTATTTCTCTGTCTTCTTCTCTTCATCTGTTGTTGCCTTGGATCACCGTTGTATTTCTCTGTCTTCTTCTGTTCATCTGTTGTTGCCTTGGATCACCGTTGTATTTCTCTGTCTTCTTCTGTCCATCTGTTGTTACCATGGATCACCGTTGTATTTCTCTGTCTTCTTCTCTTCATCTGTTGTTGCCTTGGATCACCGCTGTATTTCTCTGTCTTCTTCTTTCCATCTGTTGTTACCTTGGATCACCGTTGTATTTCTCTGTCTTCTTCTGTCCATCTGTTGTTGCCTTGGATCACCGCTGCATTTCTCTGTCTTCTTCTGTCCATCTGTTGTTACCTTGGATCACCGCTGTATTTCTCTGTCTTCTTCTGTCCATCTGTTGTTACCTTGGATCACCGCTGTATTTCTCTGTCTTCTTCTGTCCATCTGTTGTTGCCTTGGATCACCGCTGCATTTCTCTGTCTTCTTCTGTCCATCTGTTGTTACCTTGGATCACCGCTGTATTTCTCTGTCTTCTTCTGTCCATCTGTTGTTGCCTTGGATCACCGCTGTATTTCTCTGTCTTCTTCTCTTCATCTGTTGTTGCCTTTGATCACCGCTGTATTTCTCTGTCTTCTTCTCTTCATCTGTTGTTGCCTTGGATCACCGCTGTATTTCTCTGTCTTCTTCTCTTCATCTGTGGTTGCCTTTGATCACCGCTGTATTTCTCTGTCTTCTTCTCTTCATCTGTTGTTGCCATGGATCACCGCTGTATTTCTCTGTCTTCTTCTGTCCATCTGTTGTTGCCTTGGATCACCGCTGTATTCCTCTGTCTTCTTCTGTCCATCTGTTGTTGCCATGAATCACCGTTGTATTTCTCTGTCTTCTTCTCTTCATCTGTTGTTGCCTTTGATCACCGCTGTATTTCTCTGTCTTCTTCTCTTCATCTGTTGTTGCCTTGGATCACCGCTGTATTTCTCTGTCTTCTTCTCTTCATCTGTTGTTGCCTTTGATCACCGCTGTATTTCTCTGTCTTCTTCTCTTCATCTGTTGTTGCCATGGATCACCGCTGTATTTCTCTGTCTTCTTCTGTCCATCTGTTGTTGCCTTGGATCACCGTTGTATTTCTCTGTCTTCTTCTGTTCATCTGTTGTTGCCTTGAATCACCGCTGTATTTCTCTGTCTTCTTCTGTCATCTGTTGTTGCCTTGGATCACCGCTGTATTCCTCTGTCTTCTGTCCATCTGTTGTTGCCTTGGGTCACCGCTGTATTTCTCTGTCTTCTTCTGTTCATCTGTTGTTGCCTTTGATCACCGCTGTATTTCTCTGTCTTCTTCTCTTCATCTGTTGTTGCCTTGGATCACCGCTGTATTCCTTGTCTTCTTCTGTCCATCTGTTGTTGCCTTGGATCACCGCTGTATTTCTCTGTCTTCTTCTCTTCATCTGTTGTTGCCTTGGATCACCGCTGTATTCTCTGTCTTCTTCTGTCCATCTGTTGTTGCCTTGGATCACCGCTGTATTTCTCTGTCTTCTTCTGTCCATCTGTTGTTGCCTTGGATCACCGCTGTATTTCTCTGTCTTCTTCTGTCCATCTGTTGTTACCTTGGGTCACCGTTGTATTTCTCTGTCTTCTTCTCTTCATCTGTTGTTGCCTTGGATCACCGTTGTATTTCTCTGTCTTCTTCTGTTCATCTGTTGTTGCCTTGGATCACCGCTGTATTTCTCTGTCTTCTTCTGTCATCTGTTGTTGCCTTGGATCACCGCTGTATTTCTCTGTCTTCTTCTGTCCATCTGTTGTTGCCATGGATCACCGTGTATTTCTCTGTCTTCTTCTCTTCATCTGTTGTTGCCTTGGATCACCGCTGTATTTCTCTGTCTTCTTCTGTCATCTGTTGTTGCCTTGGATCACCGCTGTATTTCTCTGTCTTCTTCTGTCATCTGTTGTTGCCTTGGATCACCGCTGTATTTCTCTGTCTTCTTCTGTCCATCTGTTGTTGCCTTGGATCACCGCTGTATTTCTCTGTCTTCTTCTGTCCATCTGTTGTTGCCTTGGATCACCGCTGTATTTCTCTGTCTTCTTCTGTCCATCTGTTGTTGCCTTGGATCACCGCTGTATTTCTCTGTCTTCTTCTGTCCATCTGTTGTTGCCTTGGATCACCGCTGTATTTCTCTGTCTTCTTCTGTCCATCTGTTGTTGCCTTGGATCACCGTTGTATTTCTCTGTCTTCTTCTGTCCATCTGTTGTTGCCTTGGATCACCGCTGTATTTCTCTGTCTTCTTCTGTCCATCTGTTGTTGCCTTGGATCACCGCTGTATTTCTCTGTCTTCTTCTGTCCATCTGTTGTTGCCTTGGATCACCGCTGTATTTCTCTGTCTTCTTCTATTCATCTGTTGTTGCCTTGGATCACCGCTGTATTTCTCTGTCTTCTTCTCTTCATCTGTTGTTGCCTTGGATCACCGCTGTATTTCTCTGTCTTCTTCTCTTCATCTGTTGTTGCCTTGGATCACCGCTGTATTTCTCTGTCTTCTTCTCTTCATCTGTTGTTGCCTTTGATCACCGCTGTATTTCTCTGTCTTCTTCTCTTCATCTGTTGTTGCCTTGGATCACCGCTGTATTTCTCTGTCTTCTTCTGTCCATCTGTTGTTGCCTTGGATCACCGCTGTATTCTCTGTCTTCTTCTGTCCATCTGTTGTTGCCTTGAATCACCGTTGTATTTCTCTGTCTTCTTCTCTTCATCTGTTGTTGCCTTGGATCACCGCTGTATTTCTCTGTCTTCTTCTCTTCATCTGTTGTTGCCTTGGATCACCGCTGTATTTCTCTGTCTTCTTCTCTTCATCTGTTGTTGCCTTGATCACCGCTGTATTTCTCTGTCTTCTTCTCTTCATCTGTTGTTGCCTTGGATCACCGCTGTATTTCTCTGTCTTCTTCTGTCCATCTGTTGTTGCCTTGGATCACCGCTGTATTTCTCTGTCTTCTTCTGTTCATCTGTTGTTGCCTTGGATCACCGCTGTATTTCTCTGTCTTCTTTCTTCATCTGTTGTTGCCTTGGATCACCGCTGTATTTCTCTGTCTTCTTCTGTCCATCTGTTGTTGCCTTGGATCACCGCTGTATTTCTCTGTCTTCTTCTGTTCATCTGTTGTTGCCTTGGATCACCGCTGTATTTCTCTGTCTTCTTCTCTTCATCTGTTGTTGCCTTGGATCACCGCTGTATTTCTCTGTCTTCTTCTCTTCATCTGTTGTTGCCTTGGATCACCGCTGTATTTCTCTGTCTTCTTCTGTTCATCTGTTGTTGCCTTGGATCACCGCTGTATTTCTCTGTCTTCTTCTGTCATCTGTTGTTGCCATGGATCACCGCTGTATTTCTCTGTCTTCTTCTCTTCATCTGTTGTTGCCTTGGATCACCGCTGTATTTCTCTGTCTTCGTTGCCTTGGATCACCGCTGTATTTCTCTGTCTTCTTCTGTCCATCTGTTGTTGCCTTGGATCACCGCTGTATTTCTCTGTCTTCTTCTGTCCATCTGTTGTTGCCTTGGATCACCGCTGTATTTCTCTGTCTTCTTCTGTCATCTGTTGTTGCCTTGGATCACCGCTGTATTTCTCTGTCTTCTTCTGTCCATCTGTTGTTGCCTTGGATCACCGCTGTATTTCTCTGTCTTCTTCTGTCCATCTGTTGTTGCCTTGGATCACCGCTGTATTTCTCTGTCTTCTTCTCTTCATCTGTTGTTGCCTTGGATCACCGCTGTATTTCTCTGTCTTCTTCTGTTCATCTGTTGTTGCCTTGGATCACCGCTGTATTTCTCTGTCTTCTTCTCTTCATCTGTTGTTGCCTTGGATCACCGCTGTATTTCTCTGTCTTCTTCTGTTCATCTGTTGTTGCCTTGGATCACCGCTGTATTTCTCTGTCTTCTTCTGTCCATCTGTTGTTGCCTTGGATCACCGCTGTATTTCTCTGTCTTCTTCTCTTCATCTGTTGTTGCCTTGGATCACCGCTGTATTTCTCTGTCTTCTTCTGTCCATCTGTTGTTGCCTTGGATCACCGCTGTATTTCTCTGTCTTCTTCTCTTCATCTGTTGTTGCCTTGGATCACCGCTGTATTTCTCTGTCTTCTTCTGTTCATCTGTTGTTGCCTTGGATCACCGCTGTATTTCTCTGTCTTCTTCTGTCCATCTGTTGTTGCCTTGGATCACCGCTGTATTTCTCTGTCTTCTTCTCTTCATCTGTTGTTGCCTTGGATCACCGCTGTATTTCTCTGTCTTCTTCTGTCATCTGTTGTTGCCTTGGATCACCGCTGTATTTCTCTGTCTTCTTTCTTCATCTGTTGTTGCCTTGGATCACCGCTGTATTTCTCTGTCTTCTTCTCTTCATCTGTTGTTGCCTTGGATCACCGCTGTATTTCTCTGTCTTCTTCTGTCCATCTGTTGTTGCCTTGGATCACCGCTGTATTTCTCTGTCTTCTGTCATCTGTTGTTGCCTTGGATCACCGCTGTATTTCTCTGTCTTCTGTCATCTGTTGTTGCCTTGGATCACCGCTGTATTTCTCTGTCTTCTTCTGTCATCTGTTGTTGCCTTGGATCACCGCTGTATTTCTCTGTCTTCTGTCCATCTGTTGTTGCCTTGGATCACCGCTGTATTTCTCTGTCTTCTTCTGTCCATCTGTTGTTGCCTTGGATCACCGCTGTATTTCTCTGTCTTCTTCTGTCCATCTGTTGTTGCCTTGGATCACCGCTGTATTTCTCTGTCTTCTTCTCTTCATCTGTTGTTGCCTTGGATCACCGCTGTATTTCTCTGTCTTCTTCTGTTCATCTGTTGTTGCCTTGGATCACCGCTGTATTTCTCTGTCTTCTTCTGTCCATCTGTTGTTGCCTTGGATCACCGCTGTATTTCTCTGTCTTCTTCTGTCCATCTGTTGTTGCCTTGGATCACCGCTGTATTTCTCTGTCTTCTTCTCTTCATCTGTTGTTGCCTTGGATCACCGCTGTATTTCTCTGTCTTCTTCTGTCCATCTGTTGTTGCCTTGGATCACCGCTGTATTTCTCTGTCTTCTTCTGTCATCTGTTGTTGCCTTGGATCACCGCTGTATTTCTCTGTCTTCTTCTGTCATCTGTTGTTGCCTTGGATCACCGCTGTATTTCTCTGTCTTCTTCTGTCCATCTGTTGTTGCCTTGGATCACCGCTGTATTTCTCTGTCTTCTTCTGTCCATCTGTTGTTGCCTTGGATCACCGCTGTATTTCTCTGTCTTCTTCTGTCCATCTGTTGTTGCCTTGGATCACCGCTGTATTTCTCTGTCTTCTTCTGTCATCTGTTGTTGCCTTGGATCACCGCTGTATTTCTCTGTCTTCTTCTGTCCATCTGTTGTTGCCTTGGATCACCGCTGTATTTCTCTGTCTTCTTCTGTCCATCTGTTGTTGCCTTGGATCACCGCTGTATTTCTCTGTCTTCTTCTGTCCATCTGTTGTTGCCTTGGATCACCGCTGTATTTCTCTGTCTTCTTCTGTTCATCTGTTGTTGCCTTGGATCACCGCTGTATTTCTCTGTCTTCTTCTCTTCATCTGTTGTTGCCTTTGATCACCGCTGTATTTCTCTGTCTTCTTCTCTTCATCTGTTGTTGCCTTGGATCACCGCTGTATTTCTCTGTCTTCTTCTCTTCATCTGTGGTTGCTTTGATCACCGCTGTATTTCTCTGTCTTCTTCTCTTCATCTGTTGTTGCCTGGATCACCGCTGTATTTCTCTGTCTTCTTCTGTCCATCTGTTGTTGCCTTGGATCACCGCTGTATTTCTCTGTCTTCTTCTGTCCATCTGTTGTTGCCTTGGATCACCGCTGTATTTCTCTGTCTTCTTCTCTTCATCTGTTGTTGCCTTTGATCACCGCTGTATTTCTCTGTCTTCTTCTCTTCATCTGTTGTTGCCTTGGATCACCGCTGTATTTCTCTGTCTTCTTCTCTTCATCTGTGGTTGCCTTTGATCACCGCTGTATTTCTCTGTCTTCTTCTCTTCATCTGTTGTTGCCTTGGATCACCGCTGTATTTCTCTGTCTTCTTCTGTCCATCTGTTGTTGCCTTGGATCACCGTTGTATTTCTCTGTCTTCTTCTGTTCATCTGTTGTTGCCTTGGATCACCGCTGTATTTCTCTGTCTTCTTCTGTTCATCTGTTGTTGCCTTGGATCACCGCTGTATTTCTCTGTCTTCTTCTGTCCATCTGTTGTTGCCTTGGATCACCGCTGTATTTCTCTGTCTTCTTTCTTCATCTGTTGTTGCCTTGGATCACCGCTGTATTTCTCTGTCTTCTTCTGTCCATCTGTTGTTACCTTGGATCACCGCTGTATTTCTCTGTCTTCTTCTCTTCCATCTGTTGTTGCCTTGGATCACCGCTGTATTTCTCTGTCTTCTTCTGTTCATCTGTTGTTGCCTTGGATCACCGCTGTATTTCTCTGTCTTCTTCTGTCCATCTGTTGTTGCCTTGGATCACCGCTGTATTTCTCTGTCTTCTTCTTCATCTGTTGTTGCCTTGGATCACCGCTGTATTTCTCTGTCTTCTTCTGTCCATCTGTTGTTGCCTTGGATCACCGTTGTATTTCTCTGTCTTCTTCTTCCATCTGTTGTTGCCTTGGATCACCGCTGTATTTCTCTGTCTTCTTCTGTCCATCTGTTGTTGCCTTGGATCACCGCTGTATTTCTCTGTCTTCTTCTGTCCATCTGTTGTTGCCTTGGATCACCGCTGTATTTCTCTGTCTTCTTCTGTCCATCTGTTGTTGCCTTGGATCACCGCTGTATTTCTCTGTCTTCTTCTCTTCATCTGTTGTTGCCTTGGATCACCGCTGTATTTCTCTGTCTTCTTCTGTTCATCTGTTGTTGCCTTGGATCACCGCTGTATTTCTCTGTCTTCTTCTCTTCATCTGTTGTTGCCTTGGATCACCGCTGTATTTCTCTGTCTTCTTCTGTCATCTGTTGTTGCCTTGGATCACCGCTGTATTTCTCTGTCTTCTTCTGTCCATCTGTTGTTGCCTTGGATCACCGTTGTATTTCTCTGTCTTCTTCTCTTCATCTGTTGTTGCCTTGGATCACCGCTGTATTTCTCTGTCTTCTTCTGTCCATCTGTTGTTGCCTTGGATCACCGCTGTATTTCTCTGTCTTCTTCTGTTCATCTGTTGTTGCCTTGGATCACCGTTGTATTTCTCTGTCTTCTTCTGTTCATCTGTTGTTGCCTTGGATCACCGCTGTATTTCTCTGTCTTCTTCTGTCCATCTGTTGTTGCCTTGGATCACCGCTGTATTTCTCTGTCTTCTTCTCTTCATCTGTTGTTGCCTTGGATCACCGCTGTATTTCTCTGTCTTCTTCTATTCATCTGTTGTTGCCTTGGATCACCGCTGTATTTCTCTGTCTTCTTCTCTTCATCTGTTGTTGCCTTGGATCACCGCTGTATTTCTCTGTCTTCTTTCTTCATCTGTTGTTGCCTTGGATCACCGCTGTATTTCTCTGTCTTCTCTGTCCATCTGTTGTTGCCTTGGATCACCGCTGTATTTCTCTGTCTTCTGTCCATCTGTTGTTGCCTTGGATCACCGCTGTATTTCTCTGTCTTCTTCTGTCCATCTGTTGTTGCCTTGGATCACCGCTGTATTTCTCTGTCTTCTTCTGTCCATCTGTTGTTGCCTTGATCACCGCTGTATTTCTCTGTCTTCTTCTGTTCATCTGTTGTTGCCTTGATCACCGCTGTATTTCTCTGTCTTCTTCTGTCCATCTGTTGTTGCCTTGGATCACCGCTGTATTTCTCTGTCTTCTGTCCATCTGTTGTTGCCTTGGATCACCGCTGTATTTCTCTGTCTTCTGTCCATCTGTTGTTGCCTTGGATCACCGCTGTATTTCTCTGTCTTCTTGTCCATCTGTTGTTGCCTTGGATCACCGCTGTATTTCTCTGTCTTCTGTCCATCTGTTGTTGCCTTGGATCACCGCTGTATTTCTCTGTCTTCTGTCCATCTGTTGTTGCCTTGGATCACCGCTGTATTTCTCTGTCTTCTGTCCATCTGTTGTTGCCTTGGATCACCGCTGTATTTCTCTGTCTTCTGTCCATCTGTTGTTGCCTTGGATCACCGCTGTATTCTCTGTCTTCTGTCCATCTGTTGTTGCCTTGGATCACCGCTGTATTTCTCTGTCTTCTTCTGTTCATCTGTTGTTGCCTTGGATCACCGCTGTATTTCTCTGTCTTCTTCTATTCATCTGTTGTTGCCTTGGATCACCGCTGTATTTCTCTGTCTTCTTCTGTCATCTGTTGTTGCCTTGGATCACCGCTGTATTTCTCTGTCTTCTTCTGTTCATCTGTTGTTGCCTTGGATCACCGCTGTATTTCTCTGTCTTCTTCTCTTCATCTGTTTGGCCTTGGATCACCGCTGTATTTCTCTGTCTTCTTCTGTCCATCTGTTGTTGCCTTGGATCACCGCTGTATTTCTCTGTCTTCTTCTGTCCATCTGTTGTTGCCTTGGATCACCGCTGTATTTCTCTGTCTTCTTCTGTCCATCTGTTGTTGCCTTGGATCACCGCTGTATTTCTCTGTCTTCTTTGTCCATCTGTTGTTTGCCTTGGATCACCGCTGTATTTCTCTGTCTTCTTCATTCATCTGTTGTTGCCTTGATCACCGCTGTATTTCTCTGTCTTCTTCTGTCCATCTGTTGTTGCCTTGGATCACCGCTGTATTTCTCTGTCTTCTTCTGTCCATCTGTTGTTGCCTTGGATCACCGCTGTATTTCTCTGTCTTCTGTCCATCTGTTGTTGCCTTGGATCACCGCTGTATTTCTCTGTCTCTTCTGTCCATCTGTTGTTGCCTTGGATCACCGCTGTATTTCTCTGTCTTTCTGTCCATCTGTTGTTGCCTTGGATCACCGCTGTATTTCTCTGTCTTCTTCTGTTCATCTGTTGTTGCCTTGGATCACCGCTGTATTTCTCTGTCTTCTTCTGTTCATCTGTTGTTGCCTTGGATCACCGCTGTATTCTCTGTCTTCTTCTCTTCATCTTGTTGCCTTGGATCACCGCTGTATTTCTCTGTCTTCTTCTGTTCATCTGTTGTTGCCTTGGATCACCGCTGTATTTCTCTGTCTTCTTCTGTCCATCTGTTGTTGCCTTGGATCACCGCTGTATTTCTCTGTCTTCTTCTCTTCATCTGTTGTTGCCTTGGATCACCGCTGTATTTCTCTGTCTTCTTCTGTCCATCTGTTGTTGCCTTGGATCACCGCTGTATTTCTCTGTCTTCTTCTCTTCATCTGTTGTTGCCTTGGATCACCGCTGTATTTCTCTGTCTTCTTCTATTCATCTGTTGTTGCCTTGGATCACCGCTGTATTTCTCTGTCTTCTTCTGTCCATCTGTTGTTGCCTTGTATCACCGCTGTATTTCTCTGTCTTCTCTCTTCATCTGTTGTTGCCTTGGATCACCGCTGTATTTCTCTGTCTTCTTCTATTCATCTGTTGTTGCCTTGGATCACCCTGTATTTCTCTGTCTTCTTCTCTTTCATCTGTTGTTGCCTTGGATCACCGCTGTATTTCTCTGTCTTCTTTTCTTCATCTGTTGTTGCCTTGGATCACCGCTGTATTTCTCTGTCTTCTTCTGTCCATCTGTTGTTGCCTTGGATCACCGCTGTATTTCTCTGTCTTCTGTTCATCTGTTGTTGCCTTGGATCACCGCTGTATTTCTCTGTCTTCTGTCCATCTGTTGTTGCCTTGGATCACCGCTGTATTTCTCTGTCTTCTTCTGTCCATCTGTTGTTGCCTTGGATCACCGCTGTATTTCTCTGTCTTCTGTCCATCTGTTGTTGCCTTGGATCACCGCTGTATTTCTCTGTCTTCTTCTGTCCATCTGTTGTTGCCTTGGATCACCGCTGTATTTCTCTGTCTTCTGTCCATCTGTTGTTGCCTTGGATCACCGCTGTATTTCTCTGTCTTCTGTCCATCTGTTGTTGCCTTGGATCACCGCTGTATTTCTCTGTTCTGTCCATCTGTTGTTGCCTTGGATCACCGCTGTATTTCTCTGTCTTCTGTCCATCTGTTGTTGCCTTGGATCACCGCTGTATTTCTCTGTCTTCTGTCCATCTGTTGTTGCCTTGGATCACCGCTGTATTTCTCTGTCTTCTGTCCATCTGTTGTTGCCTTGGATCACCGCTGTATTTCTCTGTCTTCTGTCCATCTGTTGTTGCCTTGGATCACCGCTGTATTTCTCTGTCTTCTGTCCATCTGTTGTTGCCTTGGATCACCGCTGTATTTCTCTGTCTTCTTCTGTTCATCTGTTGTTGCCTTGGATCACCGCTGTATTTCTCTGTCTTCTGTCCATCTGTTGTTGCCTTGGATCACCGCTGTATTTCTCTGTCTTCTTCTGTTCATCTGTTGTTGCCTTGGATCACCGCTGTATTTCTCTGTCTTCTTCTGTCATCTGTTGTTGCCTTGGATCACCGCTGTATTTCTCTGTCTTCTTCCTTCCATCTGTTGTTGCCTTGGATCACCGCTGTATTTCTCTGTCTTCTTCTGTTCATCTGTTGTTGCCTTGGATCACCGCTGTATTTCTCTGTCTTCTTCTGTCATCTGTTGTTGCCTTGGATCACCGCTGTATTTCTCTGTCTTCTTCTGTTCATCTGTTGTTGCCTTGGATCACCGCTGTATTTCTCTGTCTTCTTCTGTCCATCTGTTGTTGCCTTGGATCACCGCTGTATTTCTCTGTCTTCTTCTGTCATCTGTTGTTGCCTTGGATCACCGCTGTATTTCTCTGTCTTCTTCTGTCCATCTGTTGTTGCCTTGGATCACCGCTGTATTTCTCTGTCTTCTTCTCTTCATCTGTTGTTGCCTTGGATCACCGCTGTATTTCTCTGTCTTCTTCTGTTCATCTGTTGTTGCCTTGGATCACCGCTGTATTTCTCTGTCTTCTTCTGTCCATCTGTTGTTGCCTTGGATCACCGCTGTATTTCTCTGTCTTCTTCTCTCATCTGTTGTTGCCTTGGATCACCGCTGTATTTCTCTGTCTTCTTCTCTTCATCTGTTGTTGCCTTGGATCACCGCTGTATTTCTCTGTCTTCTTCTCTTCATCTGTTGTTGCCTTGGATCACCGCTGTATTTCTCTGTCTTCTTCTGTCATCTGTTGTTGCCTTGGATCACCGCTGTATTTCTCTGTCTTCTTCTGTCCATCTGTTGTTGCCTTGGATCACCGCTGTATTTCTCTGTCTTCTGTCCATCTGTTGTTGCCTTGGATCACCGCTGTATTTCTCTGTCTTCTGTCCATCTGTTGTTGCCTTGGATCACCGCTGTATTTCTCTGTCTTCTTCTGTCCATCTGTTGTTGCCTTGGATCACCGCTGTATTTCTCTGTCTTCTTCTGTCCATCTGTTGTTGCCTTGGATCACCGCTGTATTTCTCTGTCTTCTTCTGTCCATCTGTTGTTGCCTTGGATCACCGCTGTATTTCTCTGTCTTCTTCTGTCCATCTGTTGTTGCCTTGGATCACCGCTGTATTTCTCTGTCTTCTGTCCATCTGTTGTTGCCTTGGATCACCGCTGTATTTCTCTGTCTTCTGTCCATCTGTTGTTGCCTTGGATCACCGCTGTATTCTCTGTCTTCTGTCCATCTGTTGTTGCCTTGGATCACCGCTGTATTTCTCTGTCTTTGTCCATCTGTTGTTGCCTTGGATCACCGCTGTATTTCTCTGTCTTCTGTCCATCTGTTGTTGCCTTGGATCACCGCTGTATTTCTCTGTCTTCTGTCCATCTGTTGTTGCCTTGGATCACCGCTGTATTTCTCTGTCTTCTGTCCATCTGTTGTTGCCTTGGATCACCGCTGTATTTCTCTGTCTTCTTCTCTTCATCTGTTGTTGCCTTGGATCACCGCTGTATTTCTCTGTCTTCTTCTCTTCATCTGTTGTTGCCTTGGATCACCGCTGTATTTCTCTGTCTTCTTCTCTTCATCTGTTGTTGCCTTGGATCACCGCTGTATTTCTCTGTCTTCTTCTGTCCATCTGTTGTTGCCTTGGATCACCGCTGTATTTCTCTGTCTTCTTCTGTCCATCTGTTGTTGCCTTGGATCACCGCTGTATTTCTCTGTCTTCTTCTGTTCATCTGTTGTTGCCTTGGATCACCGCTGTATTTCTCTGTCTTCTTCTCTTCATCTGTTGTTGCCTTGGATCACCGCTGTATTCTCTGTCTTCTTCTGTCATCTGTTGTTGCCTTGGATCACCGCTGTATTTCTCTGTCTTCTTCTGTTCATCTGTTGTTGCCTTGGATCACCGCTGTATTTCTCTGTCTTCTTCTCTTCATCTGTTGTTGCCTTGGATCACCGCTGTATTTCTCTGTCTTCTGTCCATCTGTTGTTGCCTTGGATCACCGCTGTATTTCTCTGTCTTCTTCTGTCATCTGTTGTTGCCTTGGATCACCGCTGTATTTCTCTGTTCTTCTGTCCATCTGTTGTTGCCTTGGATCACCGCTGTATTTCTCTGTCTTCTTCTGTCCATCTGTTGTTGCCTTGGATCACCGCTGTATTTCTCTGTCTTCTTCTGTTCATCTGTTGTTGCCTTGGATCACCGTTGTATTTCTCTGTCTTCTTCTCTTCATCTGTTGTTGCCTTGGATCACCGCTGTATTTCTCTGTCTTCTTCTGTTCATCTGTTGTTGCCTTGGATCACCGCTGTATTTCTCTGTCTTCTTCTGTCCATCTGTTGTTGCCTTGGATCACCGCTGTATTTCTCTGTCTTCTTCTCTTCATCTGTTGTTGCCTTGGATCACCGCTGTATTTCTCTGTCTTCTTCTGTCCATCTGTTGTTGCCTTGGATCACCGTTGTATTTCTCTGTCTTCTTCTGTCCATCTGTTGTTGCCTTGGATCACCGCTGTATTTCTCTGTCTTCTTCTGTCCATCTGTTGTTGCCTTGGATCACCGCTGTATTTCTCTGTCTTCTTCTGTCCATCTGTTGTTACCTTGGATCACCGTTGTATTTCTCTGTCTTCTTCTGTCCATCTGTTGTTGCCTTGGATCACCGCTGTATTTCTCTGTCTTCTTCTCTCCATCTGTTGTTGCCTTGATCACCGCTGTATTTCTCTGTCTTCTTCTGTTCATCTGTTGTTGCCTTGGATCACCGCTGTATTTCTCTGTCTTCTTCTATTCATCTGTTGTTGCCTTGGATCACCGCTGTATTCCTTTGTCTTCTGTCCATCTGTTGTTGCCTTGGATCACCGCTGTATTTCTCTGTCTTCTTCTGTCATCTGTTGTTGCCTTGGATCACCGCTGTATTTCTCTGTCTTCTTCTCTTCATCTGTTGTTGCCTTGGATCACCGCTGTATTTCTCTGTCTTCTTCTCTCATCTGTTGTTGCCTTGGATCACCGCTGTATTTCTCTGTCTTCTTCTCTTCATCTGTTGTTGCCTTGGATCACCGCTGTATTTCTCTGTCTTCTTCTCTTCATCTGTTGTTGCCTTGGATCACCGCTGTATTTCTCTGTCTTCTTCTCTTCATCTGTTGTTGCCTTGGATCACCGCTGTATTTCTCTGTCTTCTTCTCTTCATCTGTTGTTGCCTTGGATCACCGCTGTATTTCTCTGTCTTCTTCTGTCCATCTGTTGTTGCCTTGGATCACCGCTGTATTTCTCTGTCTTCTTCTGTCCATCTGTTGTTGCCTTGGATCACCGTTGTATTTCTCTGTCTTCTTCTGTTCATCTGTTGTTGCCTTGAATCACCGCTGTATTTCTCTGTCTTCTTCTCTTCATCTGTTGTTGCCTTGGATCACCGCTGTATTCCTCTGTCTTCTGTCCATCTGTTGTTGCCTTGGATCACCGCTGTATTTCTCTGTCTTCTTCTGTTCATCTGTTGTTGCCTTGGATCACCGCTGTATTTCTCTGTCTTCTTCTCTTCATCTGTTGTTGCCTTGGATCACCGCTGTATTTCTCTGTCTTCTTCTGTCCATCTGTTGTTGCCTTGGATCACCGCTGTATTTCTCTGTCTTCTTCTCTTCATCTGTTGTTGCCTTGGATCACCGCTGTATTCCTCTGTCTTCTTCTGTCCATCTGTTGTTGCCTTGGATCACCGCTGTATTTCTCTGTCTTCTTCTCTTCATCTGTTGTTGCCTTGGATCACCGCTGTATTTCTCTGTCTTCTTCTGTTCATCTGTTGTTGCCTTGGATCACCGCTGTATTTCTCTGTCTTCTTCTGTCCATCTGTTGTTGCCTTGGATCACCGTTGTATTTCTCTGTCTTCTTCTCTTCATCTGTTGTTGCCTTGGATCACCGCTGTATTTCTCTGTCTTCTTCTGTCCATCTGTTGTTGCCTTGGATCACCGTTGTATTTCTCTGTCTTCTTCTGTCCATCTGTTGTTGCCTTGGATCACCGCTGTATTTCTCTGTCTTCTTCTGTCCATCTGTTGTTACCTTGGATCACCGCTGTATTTCTCTGTCTTCTTCTGTCCATCTGTTGTTGCCTTGGATCACCGTTGTATTTCTCTGTCTTCTTCTGTCCATCTGTTGTTGCCTTGGATCACCGCTGTATTTCTCTGTCTTCTTCTGTCCATCTGTTGTTACTTGGATCACCGCTGTATTTCTCTGTCTTCTTCTGTCCATCTGTTGTTGCCTTGGATCACCGCTGTATTTCTCTGTCTTCTTCTCTTCATCTGTTGTTGCCTTGATCACCGCTGTATTTCTCTGTCTTTCTCTTCATCTGTTGTTGCCTTGGATCACCGCTGTATTTCTCTGTCTTCTTCTCTTCATCTGTGGTTGCCTTTGATCACCGCTGTATTTCTCTGTCTTCTTCTCTTCATCTGTTGTTGCCATGGATCACCGCTGTATTTCTCTGTCTTCTTCTGTCCATCTGTTGTTGCCTTGGATCACCGCTGTATTCTCTGTCTTCTTCTGTCCATCTGTTGTTGCCATGAATCACCGTTGTATTTCTCTGTCTTCTTCTCTTCATCTGTTGTTGCCTTGATCACCGCTGTATTTCTCTGTCTTCTTCTTTCATCTGTTGTTGCCTTGGATCACCGCTGTATTTCTCTGTCTTCTTCTCTCATCTGTTGTTGCCTTTGATCACCGCTGTATTTCTCTGTCTTCTTCTCTTCATCTGTTGTTGCCATGGATCACCGCTGTATTTCTCTGTCTTCTTCTGTCCATCTGTTGTTGCCTTGGATCACCGCTGTATTTCTCTGTCTTCTTCTGTCCATCTGTTGTTGCCTTGGATCACCGCTGTATTTCTCTGTCTTCTTCTCTTCATCTGTTGTTGCCTTGGATCACCGCTGTATTCCTCTGTCTTCTGTCATCTGTTGTTGCCTTGGTCACCGCTGTATTTCTCTGTCTTCTTCTGTTCATCTGTTGTTGCCTTGGATCACCGCTGTATTTCTCTGTCTTCTTCTCTTCATCTGTTGTTGCCTTGGATCACCGCTGTATTTCTCTGTCTTCTTCTGTCCATCTGTTGTTGCCTTGGATCACCGTTGTATTTCTCTGTCTTCTTCTCTTCATCTGTTGTTGCCTTGGATCACCGTTGTATTTCTCTGTCTTCTTCTGTTCATCTGTTGTTGCCTTGGATCACCGTTGTATTTCTCTGTCTTCTTCTGTCCATCTGTTGTTACCTTGGATCACCGTTGTATTTCTCTGTCTTCTTCTCTTCATCTGTTGTTGCCTTGGATCACCGCTGTATTTCTCTGTCTTCTTCTGTCCATCTGTTGTTGCCTTGGATCACCGTTGTATTTCTCTGTCTTCTTCTGTCCATCTGTTGTTACCTTGGATCACCGTGTATTTCTCTGTCTTCTTCTGTCCATCTGTTGTTGCCTTGGATCACCGCTGTATTTCTCTGTCTTCTTCTGTCCATCTGTTGTTACCTTGGATCACCGCTGTATTTCTCTGTCTTCTTCTGTCCATCTGTTGTTGCCTTGGATCACCGCTGTATTCTCTGTCTTCTTCTCTTCATCTGTTGTTGCCTTGGATCACCGTTGTATTTCTCTGTCTTCTTCTCTTCATCTGTTGTTGCCTTGGATCACCGCTGTATTTCTCTGTCTTCTTCTCTTCATCTGTTGTTGCCTTGGATCACCGCTGTATTTCTCTGTCTTCTTCTGTTCATCTGTTGTTGCCTTGGATCACCGTTGTATTTCTCTGTCTTCTTCTGTCATCTGTTGTTGCCTTGGATCACCGTTGTATTTCTCTGTCTTCTTCTTCATCTGTTGTTGCCTTGGATCACCGCTGTATTTCTCTGTCTTCTTCTGTCCATCTGTTGTTGCCTTGGATCACCGTTGTATTTCTCTGTCTTCTTCTCTTCATCTGTTGTTGCCTTGGATCACCGCTGTATTTCTCTGTCTTCTTCTGTTCATCTGTTGTTGCCTTGGATCACCGCTGTATTTCTCTGTCTTCTTCTGTCCATCTGTTGTTGCCTTGAATCACCGTTGTATTTCTCTGTCTTCTTCTCTTCATCTGTTGTTGCCTTGGATCACCGCTGTATTTCTCTGTCTTCTTCTATTCATCTGTTGTTGCCTTGGATCACCTTGTATTTCTCTGTCTTCTTCTCTTCATCTGTTGTTGCCTTGGATCACCGCTGTATTTCTCTGTCTTCTTTTCTTCATTGTTGCCTTGGATCACCGCTGTATTTCTCTGTCTTCTTCTGTCCATCTGTTGTTGCCTTGGATCACCGCTGTATTTCTCTGTCTTCTGTCCATCTGTTGTTGCCTTGGATCACCGCTGTATTTCTCTGTCTTCTGTCCATCTGTTGTTGCCTTGGATCACCGCTGTATTTCTCTGTCTTCTCTGTCCATCTGTTGTTGCCTTGGATCACCGCTGTATTTCTCTGTCTTCTGTCCATCTGTTGTTGCCTTGGATCACCGCTGTATTTCTCTGTCTTCTTCTGTCCATCTGTTGTTGCCTTGGATCACCGCTGTATTTCTCTGTCTTCTTCTGTCCATCTGTTGTTGCCTTGGATCACCGCTGTATTTCTCTGTCTTCTGTCCATCTGTTGTTGCCTTGGATCACCGCTGTATTTCTCTGTCTTCTGTCCATCTGTTGTTGCCTTGGATCACCGCTGTATTTCTCTGTCTTCTGTCCATCTGTTGTTACCTTGGATCACCGCTGTATTTCTCTGTCTTCTGTCCATCTGTTGTTACTTGGATCACCGCTGTATTTCTCTGTCTTCTGTCCATCTGTTGTTGCCTTGGATCACCGCTGTATTTCTCTGTCTTCTGTCCATCTGTTGTTGCCTTGGATCACCGCTGTATTTCTCTGTCTTCTGTCCATCTGTTGTTGCCTTGGATCACCGCTGTATTTCTCTGTCTTCTTCTATTCATCTGTTGTTGCCTTGGATCACCGCTGTATTTCTCTGTCTTCTTCTATTCATCTGTTGTTGCCTTGGATCACCGCTGTATTTCTCTGTCTTCTTCTATTCATCTGTTGTTGCCTTGGATCACCGCTGTATTTCTCTGTCTTCTTCTGTCCATCTGTTGTTGCCTTGGATCACCGCTGTATTTCTCTGTCTTCTTCTGTCCATCTGTTGTTACCTTGGATCACCGCTGTATTTCTCTGTCTTCTTCTGTCCATCTGTTGTTGCCTTGGATCACCGCTGTATTTCTCTGTCTTCTTCTGTCCATCTGTTGTTGCCTTGGATCACCGCTGTATTTCTCTGTCTTCTTCTGTCCATCTGTTGTTGCCTTGGATCACCGCTGTATTTCTCTGTCTTCTTCTGTCCATCTGTGTTGCCTTGGATCACCGCTGTATTTCTCTGTCTTCTTCTGTTCATCTGTTGTTGCCTTGGATCACCGCTGTATTTCTCTGTCTTCTGTCCATCTGTTGTTGCCTTGGATCACCGCTGTATTTCTCTGTCTTCTTCTGTTCATCTGTTGTTGCCTTGGATCACCGCTGTATTTCTCTGTCTTCTGTCCATCTGTTGTTGCCTTGGATCACCGCTGTATTCTCTGTCTTCTTCTGTCCATCTGTTGTTGCCTTGGATCACCGCTGTATTTCTCTGTCTTCTTCTGTTCATCTGTTGTTGCCTTGGATCACCGTTGTATTTCTCTGTCTTCTTCTCTTCATCTGTTGTTGCCTTGGATCACCGTTGTATTTCTCTGTCTTCTTCTGTTCATCTGTTGTTGCCTTGGATCACCGCTGTATTTCTCTGTCTTCTTCTGTCCATCTGTTGTTACCATGGATCACCGTTGTATTTCTCTGTCTTCTTCTCTTCATCTGTTGTTGCCTGGATCACCGCTGTATTTCTCTGTCTTCTTCTGTCCATCTGTTGTTACCTTGGATCACCGTTGTATTTCTCTGTCTTCTTCTGTCCATCTGTTGTTGCCTTGGATCACCGCTGTATTTCTCTGTCTTCTTCTGTCCATCTGTTGTTGCCTTGGATCACCGCTGTATTTCTCTGTCTTCTTCTGTCCATCTGTTGTTGCCTTGGATCACCGTTGTATTTCTCTGTCTTCTTCTGTCCATCTGTTGTTGCCTTGGATCACCGCTGTATTTCTCTGTCTTCTTCTGTCCATCTGTTGTTGCCTTGGATCACCGCTGTATTTCTCTGTCTTCTTCTGTCCATCTGTTGTTGCCTTGGATCACCGTTGTATTTCTCTGTCTTCTTCTCTTCATCTGTTGTTGCCTTGGATCACCGCTGTATTCCTTGTCTTCTGTCCATCTGTTGTTGCCTTGGATCACCGCTGTATTTCTCTGTCTTCTTCTAATCATCTGTTGTTGCCTTGGATCACCGCTGTATTTCTCTGTCTTCTTCTCTCATCTGTTGTTGCCTTTGATCACCGCTGTATTTCTCTGTCTTCTTCTAATCATCTGTTGTTGCCTTGGATCACCGCTGTATTTCTCTGTCTTCTTCTCTTCATCTGTTGTTGCCTTGGATCACCGCTGTATTTCTCTGTCTTCTTCTCTTCATCTGTTGTTGCCTTGGATCACCGCTGTATTTCTCTGTCTTCTCTTCATCTGTTGTTGCCTTGGATCACCGCTGTATTTCTCTGTCTTCTTCTCTCATCTGTTGTTGCCTTGGATCACCGCTGTATTTCTCTGTCTTCTTCTGTCCATCTGTTGTTGCCTTGGATCACCGCTGTATTTCTCTGTCTTCTTCTGTCATCTGTTGTTGCCTTGGATCACCGTTGTATTTCTCTGTCTTCTTCTGTTCATCTGTTGTTGCCTTGGATCACCGCTGTATTTCTCTGTCTTCTTCTCTTCATCTGTTGTTGCCTTGGATCACCGCTGTATTCCTCTGTCTTCTGTCCATCTGTTGTTGCCTTGGGTCACCGCTGATTTCTCTGTCTTCTTCTGTTCATCTGTTGTTGCCTTGGATCACCGCTGTATTTCTCTGTCTTCTTCTGTTCATCTGTTGTTGCCTTGGATCACCGCTGTATTCCTCTGTCTTCTTCTGTCCATCTGTTGTTGCCTTGGATCACCGCTGTATTTCTCTGTCTTCTTCTCTTCATCTGTTGTTGCCTTGGATCACCGCTGTATTCCTCTGTCTTCTTCTGTCCATCTGTTGTTGCCTTGGATCACCGCTGTATTTCTCTGTCTTCTTCTCTTCATCTGTTGTTGCCTTGGATCACCGCTGTATTTCTCTGTCTTCTTCTGTTCATCTGTTGTTGCCTTGGATCACCGCTGTATTTCTCTGTCTTCTTCTGTCCATCTGTTGTTACCTTGGATCACCGCTTGTATTTCTCTGTCTTCTTCTCTTCATCTGTTGTTGCCTTGGATCACCGCTGTATTTCTCTGTCTTCTTCTTCCATCTGTTGTTGCCTTGGATCACCGCTGTATTTCTCTGTCTTCTTCTGTCCATCTGTTGTTGCCTTGGATCCGCTGTATTTCTCTGTCTTCTTCTGTCCATCTGTTGTTGCCTTGGATCACCGCTGTATTTCTCTGTCTTCTTCTGTCCATCTGTTGTTGCCTTGGATCACCGCTGTATTTCTCTGTCTTCTTCTGTCCATCTGTTGTTGCCTTGATCACCGCTGTATTTCTCTGTCTTCTTCTGTCCATCTGTTGTTGCCTGGATCACCGCTGTATTTCTCTGTCTTCTTCTGTCCATCTGTTGTTGCCTTGGATCACCGTTGTATTTCTCTGTCTTCTTCTGTTCATCTGTTGTTGCCTTGGATCACCGCTGTATTTCTCTGTCTTCTTCTCTTCATCTGTTGTTGCCTTGGATCACCGCTGTATTTCTCTGTCTTCTGTCCATCTGTTGTTGCCTTGGTCACCGCTGTATTTCTCTGTCTTCTTCTGTTCATCTGTTGTTGCCTTTGATCACCGCTGTATTTCTCTGTCTTCTTCTCTTCATCTGTTGTTGCCTTGGATCACCGCTGTATTCCTCTGTCTTCTTCTGTCCATCTGTTGTTGCCTTGGATCACCGCTGTATTTCTCTGTCTTCTTCTCTTCATCTGTTGTTGCCTTGGATCACCGCTGTATTTCTCTGTCTTCTTCTGTCCATCTGTTGTTGCCTTGGATCACCGCTGTATTTCTCTGTCTTCTTCTCTTCATCTGTTTGCCTTGGATCACCGTTGTATTTCTCTGTCTTCTTCTGTTCATCTGTTGTTGCCTTGGATCACCGTTGTATTTCTCTGTCTTCTTCTGTCCATCTGTTGTTACCATGGATCACCGTTGTATTTCTCTGTCTTCTTCTCTTCATCTGTTGTTGCCTTGGATCACCGCTGTATTTCTCTGTCTTCTTCTTTCCATCTGTTGTTACCTTGGATCACCGTTGTATTTCTCTGTCTTCTTCTGTCCATCTGTTGTTGCCTTGGATCACCGCTGCATTTCTCTGTCTTCTTCTGTCCATCTGTTGTTACCTTGGATCACCGCTGTATTTCTCTGTCTTCTTCTGTCCATCTGTTGTTACCTTGGATCACCGTTGTATTTCTCTGTCTTCTTCTGTCCATCTGTTGTTGCCTTGGATCACCGCTGCATTTCTCTGTCTTCTTCTGTCCATCTGTTGTTACCTTGGATCACCGCTGTATTTCTCTGTCTTCTTCTGTCCATCTGTTGTTGCCTTGGATCACCGCTGTATTTCTCTGTTTCTTCTCTTCATCTGTTGTTGCCTTTGATCACCGCTGTATTTCTCTGTCTTCTTCTCTTCATCTGTTGTTGCCTTGGATCACCGCTGTATTTCTCTGTCTTCTTCTCTTCATCTGTGGTTGCCTTGATCACCGCTGTATTTCTCTGTCTTCTTCTCTTCATCTGTTGTTGCCATGGATCACCGCTGTATTTCTCTGTCTTCTTCTGTCCATCTGTTGTTGCCTTGGATCACCGCTGTATTCCTCTGTCTTCTTCTGTCCATCTGTTGTTGCCATGAATCACCGTTGTATTTCTCTGTCTTCTTCTCTTCATCTGTTGTTGCCTTGATCACCGCTGTATTTCTCTGTCTTCTTCTCTTCATCTGTTGTTGCCTTGGATCACCGCTGTATTTCTCTGTCTTCTTCTCTTCATCTGTGGTTGCCTTTGATCACCGCTGTATTTCTCTGTCTTCTCTCTTCATCTGTTGTTGCCATGGATCACAGCTGTATTTCTCTGTCTTCTTCTGTCCATCTGTTGTTGCCTTGGATCACCGCTGTATTTCTCTGTCTTCTTCTGTTCATCTGTTGTTGCCTTGAATCACCGCTGTATTTCTCTGTCTTCTTCTAATCATCTGTTGTTGCCTTGGATCACCGCTGTATTCCTCTGTCTTCTGTCCATCTGTTGTTGCCTTGGGTCACCGCTGAATTTCTCTGTCTTCTTCTGTTCATCTGTTGTTGCCTTGATCACCGCTGTATTTCTCTGTCTTCTTCTCTTCATCTGTTGTTGCCTTGGATCACCGCTGTATTCTTTGTCTTCTTCTGTCCATCTGTTGTTGCCTTGGATCACCGCTGTATTTCTCTGTCTTCTTCTCTTCATCTGTTGTTGCCTTGGATCACCGCTGTATTCCTTGTCTTCTTCTGTCCATCTGTTGTTGCCTTGGATCACCGCTGTATTTCTCTGTCTTCTTCTGTCCATCTGTTGTTGCCTTGGATCACCGCTGTATTTCTCTGTCTTCTTCTGTCCATCTGTTGTTACCTTGGTCACCGTTGTATTTCTCTGTCTTCTTTTCTTCATCTGTTGTTGCCTTGGATCACCGTTGTATTTCTCTGTCTTCTTCTGTTCATCTGTTGTTGCCTTGGATCACCGTTGTATTTCTCTGTCTTCTTCTGTTCATCTGTTGTTGCCTTGGATCACCGTTGTATTTCTCTGTCTTCTTCTGTCCATCTGTTGTTACCATGGATCACCGTTTCTCTGTCTTCTTCTCTTCATCTGTTGTTGCCTTGGATCACCGCTGTATTTCTCTGTCTTCTTCTGTCCATCTGTTGTTACCTTGGATCACCGTTGTATTTCTCTGTCTTCTTCTGTCCATCTGTTGTTGCCTTGGATCACCGCTGCATTTCTCTGTCTTCTTCTGTCCATCTGTTGTTACCTTGGATCACCGCTGTATTTCTCTGTCTTCTTCTGTCCATCTGTTGTTGCCTTGGATCACCGTTGTATTTCTCTGTCTTCTTCTGTCCATCTGTTGTTGCCTTGATCACCGCTGCATTTCTCTGTCTTCTTCTGTCCATCTGTTGTTACCTTGGATCACCGCTGTATTTCTCTGTCTTCTTCTGTCCATCTGTTGTTACCTTGGATCACCGTTGTATTTCTCTGTCTTCTTCTGTCCATCTGTTGTTGCCTTGGATCACCGCTGTATTTCTCTGTCTTCTTCTGTCCATCTGTTGTTACTTGGATCACCGCTGTATTTCTCTGTCTTCTTCTGTCCATCTGTTGTTGCCTTGGATCACCGCTGTATTTCTCTGTCTTCTTCTATTCATCTGTTTTGTGCCTTGGATCACCGCTGTATTCTCTGTCTTCTTCTCTTCATCTGTTGTTGCCTTGATCACCGCTGTATTTCTCTGTCTTCTTCTCTTCATCTGTTGTTGCCTTGGATCACCGCTGTATTTCTCTGTCTTCTTCTCTTCATCTGTGGTTGCCTTTGATCACCGCTGTATTTCTCTGTCTTCTTCTCTTCATCTGTTGTTGCCATGGATCACCGCTGTATTTCTCTGTCTTCTTCTCTTCATCTGTTGTTGCCTTGGATCACCGCTGTATTCTCTGTCTTCTTCTGTCCATCTGTTGTTGCCTTGGATCACCGCTGTATTTCTCTGTCTTCTTCTCTTCATCTGTTGTTGCCTTGGATCACCGCTGTATTTCTCTGTTCTTCTGTCCATCTGTTGTTGCCTTGGATCACCGCTGTATTTCTCTGTCTTCTTCTGTCCATCTGTTGTTGCCTTGGATCACCGCTGTATTTCTCTGTCTTCTTCTGTCCATCTGTTGTTGCCTTGGATCACCGCTGTATTTCTCTGTCTTCTTCTCTTCATCTGTTGTTGCCTTGGATCACCGTTGTATTTCTCTGTCTTCTTCTGTTCATCTGTTGTTGCCTTGGATCACCGCTGTATTTCTCTGTCTTCTTCTGTCCATCTGTTGTTACCTTGGATCACCGCTGTATTTCTCTGTCTTCTTCTCCATCTGTTGTTGCCTTGGATCACCGCTGTATTTCTCTGTCTTCTTCTCTTCATCTGTTGTTGCCTTGGATCACCGCTGTATTTCTCTGTCTTCTTCTGTCCATCTGTTGTTACTTGGATCACCGCTGTATTTCTCTGTCTTCTTCTCTTCATCTGTTGTTGCCTTGGATCACCGTTGTATTTCTCTGTCTTCTTCTGTTCATCTGTTGTTGCCTTGGATCACCGCTGTATTTCTCTGTCTTCTTCTCTCCATCTGTTGTTGCCTTGGATCACCGTTGTATTTCTCTGTCTTCTTCTCTTCATCTGTTGTTGCCTTGGATCACCGCTGTATTTCTCTGTCTTCTTCTGTCCATCTGTTGTTGCCTTGGATCACCGTTGTATTTCTCTGTCTTCTTCTGTCCATCTGTTGTTACCTTGGATCACCGCTGTATTTCTCTGTCTTCTTCTGTCCATCTGTTGTTGCCTTGGATCACCGCTGTATTTCTCTGTCTTCTTCTGTCCATCTGTTGTTGCCTTGGATCACCGCTGTATTTCTCTGTCTTCTTCTGTCCATCTGTTGTTGCCTGGATCACCGCTGTATTTCTCTGTCTTCTTCTCTTTCATCTGTTGTTGCCTTGGATCACCGTTGTATTTCTCTGTCTTCTTCTGTTCATCTGTTGTTGCCTTGGATCACCGCTGTATTTCTCTGTCTTCTTCTCTTCATCTGTTGTTGCCTTGGATCACCGTTGTATTTCTCTGTCTTCTTCTGTTCATCTGTTGTTGCCTTGGATCACCGTTGTATTTCTCTGTCTTCTTCTGTCCATCTGTTGTTGCCTTGGATCACCGTTGTATTTCTCTGTCTTCTTCTCTTCATCTGTTGTTGCCTTGGATCACCGCTGTATTTCTCTGTCTTCTTCTGTCCATCTGTTGTTGCCTTGGATCACCGTTGTATTTCTCTGTCTTCTTCTCTTCATCTGTTGTTGCCTTGGATCACCGTTGTATTTCTCTGTCTTCTTCTGTTCATCTGTTGTTGCCTTGGATCACCGCTGTATTTCTCTGTCTTCTTCTGTCCATCTGTGTTGCCGGATCACCGTTGTATTTCTCTGTCTTCTTCTCTTCATCTGTTGTTGCCTTGGATCACCGCTGTATTTCTCTGTCTTCTTCTGTTCATCTGTTGTTGCCTTGGATCACCCTTGTATTTCTCTGTCTTCTTCTCTTCATCTGTTGTTGCCTTGGATCACCGTTGTATTTCTCTGTCTTTTTCTTCATCTGTTGTTGCCTTGGATCACCGCTGTATTTCTCTGTCTTCTTCTGTCCATCTGTTGTTGCCTTGGATCACCGCTGTATTTCTCTGTCTTCTGTCATCTGTTGTTGCCTTGGATCACCGCTGTATTTCTCTGTCTTCTGTCCATCTGTTGTTGCCTTGGATCACCGCTGTATTTCTCTGTCTTCTTCTGTCCATCTGTTGTTGCCTTGGATCACCGCTGTATTTCTCTGTCTTCTGTCCATCTGTTGTTGCCTTGGATCACCGCTTTATTTCTCTGTCTTCTTCTGTCCATCTGTTGTTGCCTTGGATCACCGCTGTATTTCTCTGTCTTCTGTCCATCTGTTGTTGCCTTGGATCACCGCTGTATTTCTCTGTCTTCTGTCCATCTGTTGTTGCCTTGGATCACCGCTGTATTTCTCTGTCTTCTGTCCATCTGTTGTTGCCTTGGATCACCGCTGTATTTCTCTGTTCTTCTGTCCATCTGTTGTTACCTTGGATCACCGCTGTATTTCTCTGTCTTCTGTCCATCTGTTGTTACCTTGGATCACCGCTGTATTTCTCTGTCTTCTGTCCATCTGTTGTTGCCTTGGATCACCGCTGTATTTCTCTGTCTTCTGTCCATCTGTTGTTGCCTTGGATCACCGCTGTATTTCTCTGTCTTCTGTCCATCTGTTGTTGCCTTGGATCACCGCTGTATTTCTCTGTCTTCTTCTATTCATCTGTTGTTGCTTTGGATCACCGCTGTATTTCTCTGTCTTCTTCTATTCATCTGTTGTTGCCTTGGATCACCGCTGTATTTCTCTGTCTTCTTCTATTCATCTGTTGTTGCCTTGGATCACCGCTGTATTCTCTGTCTTCTTCTGTCCATCTGTTGTTGCCTTGGATCACCGCTGTATTTCTCTGTCTTCTTCTGTCCATCTGTTGTTGCCTTGGATCACCGCTGTATTTCTCTGTCTTCTTCTGTCCATCTGTTGTTGCCTTGGATCACCGCTGTATTTCTCTGTCTTCTTCTGTCCATCTGTTGTTGCCTTGGATCACCGCTGTATTTCTCTGTCTTCTTCTGTCCATCTGTTGTTGCCTTGGATCACAGCTGTATTTCTCTGTCTTCTTCTGTCCATCTGTTGTTGCCTTGGATCACCGCTGTATTTCTCTGTCTTCTTCTATTCATCTGTTGTTGCCTTGGATCACCGCTGTATTTCTCTGTCTTCTGTCCATCTGTTGTTGCCTTGGATCACCGCTGTATTTCTCTGTCTTCTTCTATTCATCTGTTGTTGCCTTGGATCACCGCTGTATTTCTCTGTCTTCTGTCCATCTGTTGTTGCCTTGGATCACCGCTGTATTTCTCTGTCTTCTATTCATCTGTTGTTGCCTTGGATCACCGCTGTATTTCTCTGTCTTCTGTCCATCTGTTGTTGCCTTGGATCACCGCTGTATTTCTCTGTCTTCTATTCATCTGTTGTTGCCTTGGATCACCGCTGTATTTCTCTGTCTTCTTCTATTCATCTGTTGTTGCCTTGGATCACCGCTGTATTTCTCTGTCTTCTTCTGTCCATCTGTTGTTGCCTTGGATCACCGCTGTATTTCTCTGTCTTCTTCTATTCATCTGTTGTTGCCTTGGATCACCGCTGTATTTCTCTGTCTTCTTCTATTCATCTGTTGTTGCCTTGGATCACCGCTGTATTTCTCTGTCTTCTTCTCTTCATCTGTTGTTGCCTTGGATCACCGCTGTATTTCTCTGTCTTCTGTCCATCTGTTGTTGCCTTGGATCACCGCTGTATTTCTCTGTCTTCTATTCATCTGTTGTCGTCTTGGATCACCGCTGTATTTCTCTGTCTTCTATTCATCTGTTGTTGCCTTGGATCACCGCTGTATTTCTCTGTCTTCTTCTGTCCATCTGTTGTTGCCTTGTATCACCGCTGTATTTCTCTGTCTTCTTCTGTTCATCTGTTGTTGCCTTGGATCACCGCTGTATTTCTCTGTCTTCTGTCCATCTGTTGTTGCCTTGTATCACCGCTGTATTTCTCTGTCTTCTTCTATTCATCTGTTGTTGCCTTGGATCACCGCTGTATTTCTCTGTCTTCTGTCCATCTGTTGTTGCCTTGGATCACCGCTGTATTTCTCTGTCTTCTTCTCTTCATCTGTTGTTGCCTTGGATCACCGCTGTATTTCTCTGTCTCCTGTCCATCTGTTGTTGCCTTGGATCACCGCCGTATTTCTCTGTCTCCTGTCCATCTGTTGTTGCCTTGGATCACCGCTGTATTTCTCTGTCTTCTGTCCATCTGTTGTTGCCTTGTATCACCGTTGTATTTCTCTGTCTTCTGTCCATCTGTTGTTGCCTTGGATCACCGCTGTATTTCTCTGTCTTCTTCTATTCATCTGTTGTTGCCTTGGATCACCGCTGTATTTCTCTGTCTCCTGTCCATCTGTTGTTGCCTTGGATCACCGCTGTATTTCTCTGTCTCCTGTCCATCTGTTGTTGCCTTGGATCACCGCTGTATTTCTCTGTCTTCTGTCCATCTGTTGTTGCCTTGGATCACCGCTGTATTTCTCTGTCTTCTGTCCATCTGTTGTTGCCTTGGATCACCGCTGTATTTTCTCTGTCTTCTGTCCATCTGTTGTTGCCTTGTATCACCGCTGTATTTCTCTGTCTCCTGTTCATCTGTTGTTGCCTTGGATCACCGCTGTATTTCTCTGTCTTCTTCTATTCATCTGTTGTTGCCTTGTATCACCGTCGTATTTCTCTGTCTCCTGTCCATCTGTTGTTGCCTGGGATCACCGCTGTATTTCTCTGTCTTCTGTCCATCTGTTGTTGTCTTGGATCACCGCTGTATTTCTCTGTCTTCTGTCCATCTGTTGTTGCCTTGTATCACCGCCGTATTTCTCTGTCTTCTATTCATCTGTTGTTTCCTTGTATCACCGCCGTATTTCTCTGTCTTCTATTCATCTGTTGTTTCCTTGTATCACCGCCGTATTTCTCTGTCTTCTGTCCATCATTTTTTGCCTTGGATCACCGCTGTATTTCTCTGTCTTCTGTCCATCTGTTGTTGCCTTGTATCACCGCTGTATTTCTCTGTCTTCTTCTATTCATCTGTTGTTGCCTTGTATCACCGCTGTATTTCTCTGTCTTCTATTCATCTGTTGTTCCTTGTATCACCGCTGTATTTCTCTGTCTCCTGTCCATCTGTTGTTTCCTTGGATCACCGCTGTATTTCTCTGTCTCCTGTCCATCTGTTGTTGCCTTGGATCACCGCTGTATTTCTCTGTCTTCTGTCCATCTGTTGTTGCCTTGTATCACCGCTGTATTTCTCTGTCTCCTGTCCATCTGTTGTTGCCTTGGATCACCGCTGTATTTCTCTGTCTTCTTCTATTCATCTGTTTTGCCTTGGATCACCGCTGTATTTCTCTGTCTTCTGTCCATCTGTTGTTGCCTTGGATCACCGCTGTATTTCTCTGTCTTCTATTCATCTGTTGTTTCCTTGGATCACCGCTGTATTTCTCTGTCTCCTGTCCATCTGTTGTTGCTTGTATCACCGCTGTATTTCTCTGTCTTCTATTCATCTGTTGTTGTCTTGTATCACCGCCGTATTTCTCTGTCTTCTATTCATCTGTTGTTGCCTTGGATCACCGCTGTATTTCTCTGTCTCCTGTTCATCTGTTGTTGCCTTGTATCACCGCTGTATTTCTCTGTCTTCTATTCATCTGTTGTTGCCTTGTATCACCGCTGTATTTCTCTGTCTTCTATTCATCTGTTGTTCCTTGGATCACCGCTGTATTTCTCTGTCTCCTGTCCATCTGTTGTTGCCTTGATCACCGCTGTATTTCTCTGTCTTCTGTCCATCTGTTGTTGTCTTGGATCACCGCTGTATTTCTCTGTCTTCTATTCATCTGTTGTTGCCTTGGATCACCGCTGTATTTCTCTGTCTTCTATTCATCTGTTGTTTCCTTGGATCACCGCTGTATTTCTCTGTCTTCTGTCCATCTGTTGTTGCCTTGGATCACCGCTGTATTTCTCTGTCTCCTGTCCATCTGTTGTTGCCTTGGATCACCGCTGTATTTCTCTGTCTCCTGTCCATCTGTTGTTGCCTTGGATCACCGCTGTATTTCTCTGTCTTCTGTCCATCTGTTGTTTCCTTGTATCACCGCTGTATTTCTCTGTCTCCTGTCCATCTGTTGTTTCCTTGGATCACCGCTGTATTTCTCTGTCTCCTGTCCATCTGTTGTTGCCTTGGATCACCGCTGTATTTCTCTGTCTTCTATTCATCTGTTGTTGCCTGGATCACCGCTGTATTTCTCTGTCTCCTGTCCATCTGTTGTTTCCTTGTATCACCGCCGTATTTCTCTGTCTTCTATTCATCTGTTGTTGCCTTGATCACCGCGTATTTCTCTGTCTCCTGTCCATCTGTTGTTGCCTTGTATCACCGCTGTATTTCTCTGTCTCCTGTCCATCTGTTGTTGCCTTGGATCACCGCTGTATTTCTCTGTCTCCTGTCCATCTGTTGTTGCCTTGATCACCGCTGTATTTCTCTGTCTTCCTGTCCATCTGTTGTTGCCTTGTATCACCGCTGTATTTCTCTGTCTCCTGTCCATCTGTTGTTGCCTTGGATCACCGCTGTATTTCTCTGTCTCCTGTCCATCTGTTGTTGCCTTGTATCACCGCTGTATTTCTCTGTCTTCTGTCCATCTGTTGTTTCCTTGTATCACCGCTGTATTTCTCTGTCTCCTGTCCATCTGTTGTTTCCTTGTATCACCGCTGTATTTCTCTGTCTCCTGTCCATCTGTTGTTGCCTTGTATCACCGCTGTATTTCTCTGTCTTCTATTCATCTGTTGTTGCCTTGTATCACCGCTGTATTTCTCTGTCTCCTGTCCATCTGTTGTTTCCTTGTATCACCGCCGTATTTCTCTGTCTTCTATTCATCTGTTGTTTCCTTGTATCACCGCCGTATTTCTCTGTCTCCTGTCCATCTGTTGTTGCCTTGTATCACCGCTGTATTTCTCTGTCTCCTGTCCATCTGTTGTTGCCTTGTATCACCGCTGTATTTCTCTGTCTCCTGTCCATCTGTTGTTGCCTTGTATCACCGCTGTATTTCTCTGTCTCCTGTCCATCTGTTGTTGCCTTGTATCACCGCTGTATTTCTCTGTCTCCTGTCCATCTGTTGTTGCCTTGTATCACCGCCGTATTTCTCTGTCTCCTGTCCATCTGTTGTTGCCTTGTATCACCGCTGTATTTCTCTGTCTCCTGTCCATCTGTTGTTTCCTTGTATCACCGCCGTATTTCTCTGTCTTCTATTCATCTGTTGTTTCCTTGTATCACCGCCGTATTTCTCTGTCTCCTGTCCATCTGTTGTTGCCTTGTATCACCGCTGTATTTCTCTGTCTCCTGTCCATCTGTTGTTGCCTTGTATCACCGCTGTATTTCTCTGTCTCCTGTCCATCTGTTGTTGCCTTGTATCACCGCTGTATTTCTCTGTCTCCTGTCCATCTGTTGTTGCCTTGTATCACCGCTGTATTTCTCTGTCTCCTGTCCATCTGTTGTTGCCTTGTATCACCGCTGTATTTCTCTGTCTCCTGTCCATCTGTTGTTGCCTTGTATCACCGCTGTATTTCTCTGTCTCCTGTCCATCTGTTGTTTCCTTGTATCACCGCCGTATTTCTCTGTCTCCTGTCCATCTGTTGTTGCCTTGTATCACCGCTGTATTTCTCTGTCTCCTGTCCATCTGTTGTTGCCTTGTATCACCGCTGTATTTCTCTGTCTCCTGTCCATCTGTTGTTGCCTTGTATCACCGCTGTATTTCTCTGTCTCCTGTCCATCTGTTGTTGCCTTGTATCACCGCTGTATTTCTCTGTCTCCTGTCCATCTGTTGTTTCCTTGTATCACCGCTGTATTTCTCTGTCTTCTGTCCATCTGTTGTTTCCTTGTATCACCGCTGTATTTCTCTGTCTCCTGTCCATCTGTTGTTTCCTTGTATCACCGCTGTATTTCTCTGTCTCCTGTCCATCTGTTGTTTCCTTGTATCACCGCTGTATTTCTCTGTCTTCTGTCCATCTGTTGTTTCCTTGTATCACCGCTGTATTTCTCTGTCTTCTATTCATCTGTTGTTGCCTTGTATCACCGCTGTATTTCTCTGTCTCCTGTCCATCTGTTGTTTCCTTGTATCACCGCCGTATTTCTCTGTCTTCTATTCATCTGTTGTTTCCTTGTATCACCGCCGTATTTCTCTGTCTCCTGTCCATCTGTTGTTGCCTTGTATCACCGCTGTATTTCTCTGTCTTCTATTCATCTGTTGTTGCCTTGTATCACCGCTGTATTTCTCTGTCTCCTGTCCATCTGTTGTTTCCTTGTATCACCGCCGTATTTCTCTGTCTTCTATTCATCTGTTGTTCCTTGTATCACCGCTGTATTTCTTTGTCTTCTGTCCATCTGTTGTTTCCTTGTATCACCGCCGTATTTCTCTGTCTTCTATTCATCTGTTGTTTCCTTGTATCACCGCCGTATTTCTCTGTCTTCTATTCATCTGTTGTTTCCTTGTATCACCGCCGTATTTCTCTGTCTTCTATTCATCTGTTGTTTCCTTGTATCACCGCCGTATTTCTCTGTCTTCTATTCATCTGTTGTTTCCTTGTATCACCGCCGTATTTCTCTGTCTTCTGTCCATCTGTTGTTTCCTTGTATCACCGCTGTATTTCTCTGTCTTCTATTCATCTGTTGTTTCCTTGTATCACCGCCGTATTTCTCTGTCTTCTATTCATCTGTTGTTGCCTTGTATCACCGCTGTATTTCTCTGTCTCCTGTCCATCTGTTGTTGCCTTGTATCACCGCTGTATTTCTCTGTCTCCTGTCCATCTGTTGTTTCCTTGTATCACCGCTGTATTTCTCTGTCTTCTGTCCATCTGTTGTTTCCTTGTATCACCGCTGTATTTCTCTGTCTCCTGTCCATCTGTTGTTCCTTGTATCACCGCTGTATTTCTCTGTCTCCTGTCCATCTGTTGTTTCCTTGTATCACCGCTGTATTTCTCTGTCTTCTGTCCATCTGTTGTTTCCTTGTATCACCGCTGTATTTCTCTGTCTTCTATTCATCTGTTGTTGCCTTGTATCACCGCTGTATTTCTCTGTCTCCTGTCCATCTGTTGTTTCTTGTATCACCGCCGTATTTCTCTGTCTTCTATTCATCTGTTGTTTCCTTGTATCACCGCCGTATTTCTCTGTCTCCTGTCCATCTGTTGTTGCCTTGTATCACCGCTGTATTTCTCTGTCTTCTATTCATCTGTTGTTGCCTTGTATCACCGCTGTATTTCTCTGTCTCCTGTCCATCTGTTGTTTCCTTGTATCACCGCCGTATTTCTCTGTCTTCTATTCATCTGTTGTTTCCTTGTATCACCGCTGTATTTCTCTGTCTTCTGTCCATCTGTTGTTTCCTTGTATCACCGCCGTATTTCTCTGTCTTCTATTCATCTGTTGTTTCCTTGTATCACCGCCGTATTTCTCTGTCTTCTATTCATCTGTTGTTTCCTTGTATCACCGCCGTATTTCTCTGTCTTCTATTCATCTGTTGTTTCCTTGTATCACCGCCGTATTTCTCTGTCTCCTGTCCATCTGTTGTTGCCTTGTATCACCGCTGTATTTCTCTGTCTCCTGTCCATCTGTTGTTGCCTTGTATCACCGCCGTATTTCTCTGTCTCCTGTCCATCTGTTGTTTCCTTGTATCACCGCTGTATTTCTCTGTCTCCTGTCCATCTGTTGTTTCCTTGTATCACCGCCGTATTTCTCTGTCTTCTATTCATCTGTTGTTTCCTTGTATCACCGCCGTATTTCTCTGTCTTCTATTCATCTGTTGTTTCCTTGTATCACCGCCGTATTTCTCTGTCTCCTGTCCATCTGTTGTTTCCTTGTATCACCGCTGTATTTCTCTGTCTCCTGTCCATCTGTTGTTTCCTTGTATCACCGCTGTATTTCTCTGTCTCCTGTCCATCTGTTGTTTCCTTGTATCACCGCCGTATTTCTCTGTCTTCTATTCATCTGTTGTTTCCTTGTATCACCGCCGTATTTCTCTGTCTCCTGTCCATCTGTTGTTTCCTTGTATCACCGCTGTATTTCTCTGTCTCCTGTCCATCTGTTGTTTCCTTGTATCACCGCCGTATTTCTCTGTCTCCTGTCCATCTGTTGTTGCCTTGTATCACCGCTGTATTTCTCTGTCTCCTGTCCATCTGTTGTTGCCTTGTATCACCGCCGTATTTCTCTGTCTCCTGTCCATCTGTTGTTGCCTTGTATCACCGCTGTATTTCTCTGTCTCCTGTCCATCTGTTGTTGCCTTGTATCACCGCTGTATTTCTCTGTCTCCTGTCCATCTGTTGTTGCCTTGTATCACCGCTGTATTTCTCTGTCTCCTGTCCATCTGTTGTTGCCTTGTATCACCGCTGTATTTCTCTGTCTCCTGTCCATCTGTTGTTGCCTTGTATCACCGCTGTATTTCTCTGTCTCCTGTCCATCTGTTGTTGCCATGGATCACCGCGTGAGAGAGGGAGCATGTTTCATCTGATGTCTGTGAATGTTGCAATGCCAGTTCTTTGAGACTTTCACATCATTCTTGGACATATCTGCACACTTTTAGGATAGAAATGATTGCTTCTTGTATTTGTCTTTTATTCCATATATCTGTCTTTTTCTTGGTCTCCCTCTTGCTCTCTGGTCTGATGTTTTAAAGCAGAAAGCTTTTGATGTTGATTGGTTTCATTCTTACCAAATGTCTGGACAATTCCATTTGTTCTTTGTATTATATATATATATATATATATATATATATTGTTGTTTGTATATATATATTGTTGTTTGTATATATATATTGTTGTTTGTATATATATATTGTTGTTTGTATATATATATTGTTGTTTGTATATATATATTGTTGTTTGTATATATATATTGTTGTTTGTATATATATATTGTTGTTTGTATATATATATTGTTGTTTGTATATATATATTGTTGTTTGTATATATATGTTGTTGTTTGTATATATATATTGTTGTTTGTATGTATATATATATTGTTGTTTGTATATATATATTGTTGTTTGTATATATATATTGTTGTTTGTATATATATATTGTTGTTTGTATGTATATATATATTGTTGTTTGTATATATACATATATTGTTGTTTGCATATATATTCCAGGTTTTGTTTAATTCCGATCTGTTCTCTGATTTCCACAGCGGACATTGGATCTATATTTGTGTTTTTTGTTTTCTTTCTCAAACTACTTCATTTCGCAGTGTGGTCTTCTGTGCCATTCTTCCATCATTTTGCTGCATCTTGAGTACCTTTTTGATATTCTAAACGGGAGACAAATAATAATAAATGAATATTATTATAGAGGGAAACTTCCGAGGCGATAATCAGCGAATCAATTCAGAGGAAGAGGTATGTTTACAGCGCTCTGAAAAAATGACAAATAATCAACAACAGAAAAAAAAACAAAGGACAATATACCGACCGAAGCAGGATCGAACCCGTACTCGGTGGCACAGCGCCTTGCCACGAAAAGCCAAACGCTAGGGAACACTGCCACTCAGCTAACTAAAAATTATTAGAATTTGATATTCTAACCCTGATAACGATTCGTCCGAAACGGCGTATCTCGCGTTTTACAGCGGACAGTAACAATCGTCATTCATTGTTAATTGTTTTACTTCAAATATAACAAAGATATAGAGGTAGAAGAGAAATGTTCGACAACTCTAAACTACATAGAAGTAATAAAAACGGTGAGTTTAATTCTTCTCTCCCCTGCTTGTAAAACCATATAAAGGAGAACTGTGAAGTCACAAAGGCCCTCTGACTGGAAGAACCCAAATAGGGTAACTTGTTAAGAAATAGCTGACACCTTGTTCCGCTTTCGCTCTGATCAATCAAATAGTTGTCTTGTAGGTCTGCAGTAAAATCGTGTCTTGGATTCCTCTGCCAGAAATTACAGCAGACGACCAGTATCCAGCTTTTCCGGCTTCCGGTGACGAGAAGTTCTTCTTGCTTTCTGATTCTCTGGTCACTGGTTCTCATACTAGTACCTCTAGGAACTCTCATGAATTCTCTGTGTCACTGGTTCTCATGTTGGTACCTAGAGGAACTCTCATGAATTCTCTGTGTCACTGGTTCTCATGTTGGTACCTCTAGGAACTCTCATGAATTCTCTGTGTCACTGGTTCTCATACTAGTACCTCTAGGAACTCTCATGAATTCTCTGTGTCACTGGTTCTCATGTTGGTACCTAGAGGAACTCTCATGAATTCTCTGTGTCACTGGTTCTCATGTTGGTACCTCTAGGAACTCTCATGAATTCTCTGTGTCACTGGTTCTCATGTTGGTACCTCTAGGAACTCTCATGAATTCTCTGTGTCACTGGTTCTCATGTTGGTACCTCTAGGAACTCTCATGAATTCTCTGTGTCACTGGTTCTCATACTAGTATCTCTAGGAACTCTCATGAATTCTCTGTGTCACTGGTTCTCATGTTGGTACCTCTAGGAACTCTCATGAATTCTCTGTGTCACTGGTTCTCATACTAGTACCTCTAGGAACTCTCATGAATTCTCTGTGTCACTGGTTCTCATACTAGCACCTCTAGGAACTCTCAAGAATTCTCTGTGTCATTGGTTCTCATACTAGTACCTCTAGGAACTCTCATGAATTCCCCTTGTCACTGGTTCTCATGTTGGTACCTAGAGAAACTCTCAAGAATTCTCTGTGTCACTGGCTCTCATGCTGGTACATTGAGGAACTCTCAAGAATTCTATGTCACTGGTTCTCATGTTGGTACCTCTAATAACTCTCATGAATTCTCTGTGTCACTGGTTCTCATACTAGTACCTCTAGTAACTCTCATGAATTCCATGTGTCACTGGTTCTCATGTTGGTACCTCTAATAACTCTCATGAATTCCATGTGTCACTGGTTCTCATACTAGTACCTCTATGAACTCTCATGAATTCTCTGTTTCACTGGTTCTCATACTAGTACCTTCAGGAACTCTCATGAATTCTCTGTGTCACTGGTTCTCATACTAGTATCTCCAGGAACTCTCATGAATTCTCTATTTCACTGGTTCTCATACTAGTATCTCCAGGAACTCTCATGAATTCTCTGTGTCACTGGTTCTCATACTAGTACCTCTAGGAACTCTCATGAATTCTCTGAGTCACTGGTTCTCATACTAGTACCTCTATGAACTCTCATGAATTCTCTGTGTCACTGGTTCTCATACTAGTATCTCCAGGAACTCTCATGAATTCTATGTGTCACTGGTTCTCGTGTTGGTGCCTCTAGGAACTCTCATGAATTCTCTGTGTCACTGGTTCTCATACTAGTACCTCTAGAAACTCTCATGAATTCTCTGTGTCACTGGTTCTCATACTAGTACCTCTAGGAACTCTCATGAATTCTCTGTGTCACTGGTTCTCATACTAGTACCTCTAGGAACTCTCATGAATTCTCTGTGTCACTGGTTCTCATACTAGTACCTCTAGGAACTATCAAGAATTCTATGTCACTGGCTCTCATGTTGGTGCCCTCAGGAACTACCAAGAATTACCTTTGTGACTGTCTCTCAGGCTGGTATAACCACAGACTTTTAAAAGTCGCGACAAATGTCTTGCAGGCCAGTAGACACGTGTTTGGTAACTTTATCATACAATACATTTCTATTCTCACTTTAAAATTCCTTCTTCTTTTTTTTCCTCTTTCACTATTTCGGGTGTCAAGAGAGATACAATGTTCCGATTCTTGTTCTTCTTTGACCTCAACAATTTTCACTTGTTACTGTTGTAGACAACATTTAAAGTTATCACTGCGTCGTTGTCCTGGTCTGCCTTACGATCTGAGTCTTCCCCCCTTTTTGTATATGCCTTATATGTGAGAGAGACTGCAAGCAATACACATGTGTCTCTCTACTCAGCCAAGTAGGACAGTTGAACGCCGCAATTATAAAGAAAAATATAAGACCAAATATACAACTACAGAAAATTGACTCTCAAGTGGGGTTCCGGAAAAAAACAGAGAATATAGCTCTAAACACTTTAAAACACTTAGCAGAAAAGCAGAACACAATCAAAATATGTAGGTAGCCTTGAATGGACCAAGAAAAAGCATTGAACTCTGCACACAAAGAACAAGTATGATAGATAATGACAACGTACGGAGTGTAAATAAAAAGTAAAGCGCCCCGTCACACCAAATAGCGTACAGGGAATACAGTGTTAGTGACCATAATTTTTACAATCCTTCGGCGCATGATTTTTGGGGTAATGTGGTCAGTATTACGCCCGAACGGTATATAAGTGAAGAGATTTAAATGTCTATGAAGTTTAGTGACAAACGACAATACACAAGCAGCAGAAATAGAACCTAGATGCAACAAAGCTTGTCAAATCATTGGATAGCTATTACCACTATTGTCCTACAAGGATATAACTAAGGCAAAAATGGTACACTATTACACACTGTCTATCCCAACGTTGTGCTACTAATTCTAGTCCTGGACCCTAGATGCAAGAACAATAAGCAAAATAACTTCTACTGAGATTAAATGTGTTAGACAAATGACAGGAAACAGTCTGAGAGATAAGATCAGAAATGAAGAACTGAGAAAAAAGCTAGGAATACCCCCCGCCATAGAATATATAAAGAAAGAACAAATAAAATGGTTCGGCTAATTGATAAGACAGAAAGATCAAAACACAAAACAACAAGCCTTTAATAAATGTTACGAGAACAGATTCAAGGGCCGACCATGAATAAGATGAATTGATGTAAAATTAAAAACACTGGGAAACATAACAGCAGGAGCGGCCAACAGAAGAGTAAAAGCGGATTTGAAGAAATATTAGAAACAGGAAACATAACAGCAGAAGCGGCCAACATAAGAGCAAAAAGCCGCAAACTAAATCTCACCCAGGCGTGGACAAATAAATGAGAAAGGAAAAACAAGAATTTGACTCCCCCATATTGACTGGTTTTAATCAACAATTGTAGCAAATTATTTTTGTGGTAAATAAGTTGCCTTCTTTGAAACAAAAAAAGATATATTTTTTTTTAAATAAATGACGTGTCGCTGTGTGTATTTATAGCACACTGAAACTACAGTAAAGGAATGGATAGTTGATGCTGACATCTGATTGGTTCAAGATCCTACCAATCAGCTTCTAAGTTCATTCAATCTTAAATAAGTTTGTTTAGCCATCAAATTATTATTCTACACATGACAACGATATTGTACTCAGATCTTCATCCTACATATAACAACACCATTGTCCTCAGATCTTCATCCTACATATAACAACGCCATTGTCCTCAGATCTTCATCCTACATATGACAACGCCATTGTCCTCAGATCTTCATCCTACATATAACAACACCATTGTCCTCAGATCTTCATCCTACATATAACAACGCCATTGTCCTCAGATCTTCATCCTACATATAACAACGCCATTGTCCTCAGATCTTCATCCTACATATGACAACGCCATTGTCCTCAGATCTTCATCCTACATATAACAACACCATTGTCCTCAGATCTTCATCCTACATATGACAACGCCATTGTCCTCAGATCTTCATCCTACATATGACAACGCCATTGTCCTCAGATCTTCATCCTACATATAACAACGCCATTGTCCTCAGATCTTCATCCTACATATGACAACGCCATTGTCCTCAGATCTTCATCCTACATATGACAACGCCATTGTCCTCAGATCTTCATCCTACATATGACAACACCATTGTCCTCAAATCTTCCTACATATGGCAACGCCATTGTCCTCAAATCTCCCTACATATGGCAACGCCATTGTCCTCAAATCTTCCTACATATGACAACGCCATTGTCCTCAAATCTCCCTACATATGGCAACGCCATTGTCCTCAAATCTTCCTACATATGACAACGCCATTGTCCTCAAATCTTCCTACATATGACAACGCCATTGTCCTCAAATCTCCCTACTACATATGGCAACGCCATTGTCCTCAAATCTTCCTACATATGACAACGCCATTGTCCTCAAATCTCCCTACATATGACAAGGCCATTGTCCTCAAATCTCCCTACATATGACAAGGCCATTGTCCTCAAATCTTCCTACATATGACAAGGCCATTGTCCTCAAATCTTCCTACATATGACAACGCCATTGTCCTCAAATCTCCCTACATATGACAACGCCATTGTCCTCAAATCTTCCTACGTATGACAACGCCATTGTCCTCAAAACTTCCTACATATGACAAGGCCATTGTCCTCAAATCTCCCTACATATGACAACGCCATTGTCCTCAAATCTTCCTACATATGACAACGCCATTGTCCTCAAATCTTCCTACATATGACAACGCCATTGTCCTCAAATCTTCCTACATATGACAACGCCATTGTCCTCAAATCTTCCTATATATGACAACGCCATTGTCCTCAAATCTTCCTACATATGACAAAGCCATTGTCCTCAAATATCCCTACATATGACAACGCCATTGTCCTCAAAACTTCCTACATATGACAACGCCATTGTCCTCAAATCCTCCCTACAGCTTCTCCCCCAAGTGCACAGTATCACAGGGCTACACGCTAGCGAAAGCACCAAAGATAGTTGTAGCTATGATGCACGAAATGTGGAGAGAAACATTACTCTACTTTAATGAGATTACAATTCTTTCTATTCTATATTCTCGCTCAAATACCTGGTGTGACCTTCTATCATCATCATCATTGAGTGCCGTCTCCGCATTGAAGGTAGGCTACCATGTATCGCCATTCCGCTTTGTCTCTTGCTTTGATGGTGCAGATTGTCATAGGTTGACTTGTCCATCTTTTGATGTTACTTGTCCATGTTAGTCTTGGTCTGACTCTGCCTCTTTTGCCTTGTATTTTCCCTTCCAATATTACTTTTATTAGGCTCTTGTGTCTTTTAATTAACATGCCACAAACATTTCATTTCTCTTGTTTGAATTGCGTTTAGTAGTTCTCTTTCTTAGAGTTCTACCTATTCTTCTATAAATTCACATTTCAAAGGCTTCGATTTTCTGCTCTGTTTTTTTGCCCAATGTCCATGTTTCTGCACCATACAGGAATATTGAGATGAAGTAACATTTGGCTATTCTTAGTTTTAGCCATGGTGTTATTTGTTTTGATGTTTGTATATTTTTCAAGGCATTAAAATCACTTGCCTTCTATGCAAATATCAATTATATATCGTAAGCATTCTACAGTGTGTCAAGCAACTGCCGATGATATGACATCTCCAGGTTCTGTAAGAAAAGGAGCACAACTGTTTTAGTTCTTAGACAAATCTCATACACTTTACTATAACTTGTGTGTTATTGAGTTATTTGCGAGTCATCATCAATGCACTCCGAACATGTCTATAGGTGCTCAGATCCCCTCCTCAGCAAGTCCCGCAGTGTCCAGCGACTGACCACTCCAGTTCTGTGTTGGTTGATATAAGTTTTCTTATACGCCCACTGTTCTGGTGAATATTCATATGAAGACACAGAACCACCAATAATGCAGAGTGCAGTGGAGGACGCAATTCAACACATGAAAAGAGGCAAAGCTCCAGGTCCCGACAATATAACAATCGAAGAGATAAATGCATTAGGAAAGCTGGGAGTACAAGTAATAACAAAACTACTCAATGACATATATAACACTGGACACATACCCGTAGATCTACTAAAATCTATCTTTGTAGCCATACCGAAGATGTCAGGCGCCACTGATTGTGAAGACCATCGCACTATTAGTCTCATGAGCCGTATGACTAAAATATTACTAAGAATCATCATAAGACGTGTAAGGAACAAATTAAAACCAGCAATAAGTGAGGAACAATGTGGATTTGTGGAAGGAAAGGGCACAAATAATGCAATATACATCTTAAGAACATTGATAGAAAGATCTATAGAAGTAAAGAAAGATCTATATATGTGCTTTATAGACTACACGCAAGCATTTGACAAAGTAAAGCACGTGGAAATAATAAATATGCTGGAGAAATTAAATATTGATGGCAAGGATCTGCGAATCATAAAAAACATGTACTGGCAACAAACAGCAGCTATACGAATTAACAACCAAACAGGACAATTTCAATATATAAACTAAGGAGTCAGACAAGGCTATGTTCTGTCACCGGATTTGTTTTCACTTTACAGCGAATATATTATGAGATCAATAGTAGATAAAAAAGGAATTGAAGTCAACGGTCATAACATAAATAATTTACGATATGCGGATGACACAGTCTTAATAGCTGAGACAGAAAATGAACTACAATAAATTATAGACATAATAGTAAAAGAAAGCAACAAGAAAGGTCTCAGTCTGAATAGTAAGAAAACAGAAGTAATGGTTATATCGAAGAAACAATCATCACCATCATGCAGCATAAAAATAGACGAGACAAATCTGAAACAAGTGCAATGTTTCAAATACTTGGGCACAATAATAACATCAGATGGGAGATGCACCACAGAAATAAAAAGCAGAATAGCTCAGGCCAAAAAAGCATTTCAGAAAATGAAAAATATCTTATGCAACAAATCTATGTCAATATAAATGAGAAAGAGAGTTCATCGATGTTATATAGAACCAATTCTGACCTATGGAAGCGAATCATGGACAATAGACTAACAAATGAAAAGACGATTAGAGGCCACAGAGATGGGATTTCTCAAAAGAATGTTGAAAGTTCCCTGGACAGCTAAAAAGACCAATGAAGAAATTCTCAAAGAGGCCAACAAAAAATGGGAACTCTTAAAAACCATCATAAAGAAACAATCAACATTTTTTGAGGCACATCATGAGAAGAGGAAAGTTGGAATACTTGGTTACAACTGGCAAAATAAAAGGAAAGAGAGATCGCGGACGACAAAGAGAGAAAATACTGGATAGCTTGGTGTCATGGCATGGAAAACAGTCAACAACAGAACTCTGTTGCACTGTGGATAGAAGATTGTGGAGGGACATGATCACCAACACCAACCGGTACAGCACATGATGATGATGATGATACACCCACTAAGTTTCTCGTTTCTGGCTGTGCCCATCTTAACTCTCATCTCTTACATCCGAAGCAGTGACGTGGACTCTGGTTGTCGAAGTTCTGTGCCCTTCCCACATCTCGGAGGTTCACTGATGAACCAGTTGGGATTGTTATTTATGATTTCTCTCTGCGGCAACCACCCCTGGTCTCAGCAGATGGCCCGGCTTGAAACGTCAATTACTCATCAACGGAAAAAAATATGAGTACCTCCGAAGACGGAGTTACTTGCCTGTGCGGCGAGGGACCCCTATGCACACGGCTGCCAGAGAAAAATGGATTAACACGCAAAATTCAGTTGCTAGTCTTTAGGGGGTTCGTCAGAGGCAAAAGTTGGGGAACGAAAATAAAAATTGTACATCCAATCCATTGGTACCTCCAATCTCCCCGTACTCCCACATGTCCAGGAAAGTATACAAAGGTGACCTTGTGTATTTTTGACTTCTGCAATGACTCTACCCATGTTATGCGTACAGAGCTATCATGTTTATGATCTTCAACCAATAACTCTTTCTCCCACCTGTCCTTGGTATAAGAAGACAACAAAGTGCTGCTCACAGTCCGCCGTCTCTATTACCCTCTATGATGAGAGGTCCTTCATTAGCACCCGATCTATGTGCTGGGTGTTGAGCAAGACTTCAATTAAGGTGTGTTCTGAGGTAGCGTAATTTGTTAGGTCTTCACATCCAACATGTGAACCCACGCTCATTGTTAGGGTTTGATGTGGTACATATGAGAGAGAGAGAGAGAGAGAGAGGAACAGAGGGAGGGACAGAGAGAGGGACAGAGGGAGGTACAGAGGGAGGGACAGAGGGAGGGACAGAGGGAAAGACAGAGAGGGACAGAGAGAGGAACAGAGGTAGGGACAGAGAGAGAGGAACAGATGGAGAGACAGAGGGAGGAACAGAGGGATGGACAGAGAGAGGCACAGAGGGGTGGACAGAGGGAGGGACAGTGGGAGGGACAGAGGGAAGGACAGAGAGAGACAGGGAGAGGAACAGAGGGAGGGACAGAGAGAGAGAGGAACAGATGGAGGGACAGAGGGAAGGACAGAGAGAGACAGAGAGAGGAACAGAGGGAAGGACAGTTGGAGGGACAGAGGGAAGGACAGAGAGAGACAGAGAGAGGAACAGAGGGAGGGACAGAGAGAGACAGAGGAACAGAGGGAGGGACAGAGAGAGGGACAGAGAGAGGGACAGATGGAGGGACAGAGGGAGGGACAGAGGGAAGGACAGAGAGAGAAAGAGAGAGGAACAGAGGGAGGGACTGAGAGAGGGTCAGAGAGAGGGACAGAGGGAGGGACAGAGGGAAGGACAGAGAGAGAGAGAGGAACAGATGGAGAGACAGAGGGAAGGACAGAGAGAGACAGAGAGAGGAACAGAGGGAGGGACAGTTGGAGGGACAGAGGGAAGGACAGAGAGAGACAGAGAGAGGAACAGAGGGAGGGACATAGAGAGAGAGGAACAGAGGGAGGGTCAGAGAGAGGGACAGAGAGAGGGACAGATGGAGGGACAGAGGGAGGGACAGAGAGCAGGACAGAGAGAGACAGAGAGAGGAACAGAGGGAGGGACAGAGAGAGAGAGGAACAGAGGGAGGGACAAAGGAAAGGACAGACGGAGGGACAGAGCGAGACAGAGAGAGGAACAGAGGGAGGGACAGAGAGAGAGGAACAGAGGGAAGGACAGACGGAGGGGCAGAGCGAGACAGAGCGAGGAACAGATAGAGGGACAGAGAGAGGAACAGAGAGAGGAACGGAGAGAGGGACAGAGGGAGGTACAGAGGGAGGGACAGAGGGAAGGACAGAGAGAGACAGAGAGACGAACAGAGGGAGGGACAGAGAGAGAGAGAGAGGAACAGAGGGAGGGACATAGGGAAGGACAGACGGAGGAACAGAGCGAGACAGAGAGAGGAACAGAGGGATCGACAGAGAGAAGGACAGACGGAGGGACAGAGAGATACAGAGAGAGGGACAGAGAGAGAGAGAGGGACAGAGATAGACAGAGAGAGACAGAGAGATACAGAGAGAGACAGAGAGAGAGACAGAGAGAGACAGAGAGAGGGACAGAGAGAGAGAGACAGAGAGAGAGAGGGATAGAGAGAGAGACAGAGAGAGAAAACGAGAGCGACAGAGAGAAAGACAGGAGAGATACAGAGAAAGGGACAGAGAGAGGGACAGAGAGACAGAGAGAGACAGAGAAAGGGACAGAGAGAGACATAGAGAGAAAGAGAGAGGAACAGAGATAGGGACAGAGAGAGACAGAGAGAGACAGAGAGAGGGACAGAGAGAGGAACAGAGAGAGGGACAGAGAGAGACAGAGAGAGAGACAGAGAGAGAGACAGAGAGAGGAACAGAGAGAGGGACAGAGAGAGACAGAGAGAGACAGAGAGAGGAACAGAGAGAGACAGAGAAAGGGACATAGAGAGAGACAGAGAGAGAGACAGAGAGAGGAACAGAGAGAGACGGAGAAAAGGACAGAGAGAGGGACAGAGAGAAACAGAGAGAGACAGAGAGAGGAACTGAGAGAGACGGAGAGAGGAACAGAGAGAGGACAGAGAGAGACAGAGAGAGGAACAGAGAAAGGGACAGAGAGAGAGAGGAACAGAGAAAGGGACAGAGAGAGACAGAGAGAGGAACAGAGAGAGGGACAGAGAGAGAGAAAGAAAGAGGGACAGAGAGAGAAACAGAGAGAGGGACAGAGTGAGACAGAGAGAGACAGAGAGAGGAACAGAGAGTGATGGATACAGAGAGAGGAACAGAGAGAGGGACAGAGAGAGACAGAGAGTGGAAACGAGAGTGGGACAGAGAGAGACAGAGAGTGGAAACGAGAGAGGGACAGAGAGTGATGGATACAGAGAGAGTCAGAGAGAGGAACAGAGAGAGGGACAGAGTGAGACAGAGAGAGAGACAGAGAGAGGGACACAGAGAGAAAACAGAGAGAGGGAGACAGAGAAAGGGACACAGAGAGAGGAACAGAGTGACACAGAGAGAGATACAGAGAGAGGACACAGAGAGGGACAGAGACAGGGATAGCGAGAGGGACACAGAGAGGTACAGAGACAGGGATAGCGAGAGGGACACAGAGAGGGACAGAGACAGGGATAGCGAAAGGGACACAGAGAGGGACAGAGGAGACAGGGATAGCGAAAGGGACACAGAGAGGGACAGAGGAGACAGGGATAGCGAAAGGGACACAGAGAGGGACAGAGACAGGGATAGCGAAAGGGACACAGAGAGGGACAGAGACAGGGATAGCGAAAGGGACACAGAGAGGGACAGAGACAGGGATAGCGAAAGGGACACAGAGAGGGACACAGAGAGGGACAGAGACAGGGATAGTGAGAGGGACACAGAGAGGGACAGAGACAGGGATAGCGAGAGGGACACAGAGAGGGACAGAGACAGGGATAGCGAAAGGGACACAGAGAGGGACACAGAGAGGGACAGAGACAGGGATAGCGAGAGGGACACAGAGATAGACACACAGAGAGGGACAGTGAGGGACAGAGAGAGCGATAGAGAGAGACAGAGAAAAGACAGAGAGAGAGAGGGACAGAGAGGGATAGAGTGAGACAGAGAGAGGGACACAGAGAGGAACTATAATAAAAAAAAACTATCTTTACGTCATATAGTACCATTGCTGGTGTATGACGGGGGCAACGATAGAACCAGAGGGGGACAGAGTGGGAAGAGAGATAGAACAGAGAGGAACAGAGTGGGAATAGTGATAGAACCAGAGAGGGACAGAGTGGGAAGAGAGATATAACAGAGAGGGACAGAGTAGGGATAGAGATAGAACAGAGAGGGACAGAGTGGGAAGAGAGATATAACAGAGAGGGACAGAGTGGGAATAGAGATAGAACAGAGAGGGCAGAGTGGGAAGAGAGATATAACAGAGAGGGACAGAGTGGGAATAGAGATAGAACCAGAGAGGGACATAGTGGGAATAGAGATAGAACCAGAGAGGGACAGAGTGGGAATAGAGATAGAACCAGAGAGGGACAGAGTGGGAATAGAGATAGAACAGAGAGGGACAGAGTGATAAAAAGAGAAAGAGAGATAGACAGAGGGAGACAGAGAGAGACAGAAAGAGACAGAGAGATATAGAGAGAAATAGAGAAAAAAGACGACTAAGGGACAAAAAGAGAGATAGAATTAGACAGGGACAGAGTGATAGAATGAGACAGAGTGAGGCAGAGAAAGACAGGGAGAGACAGAGAGAAATAGGGAACGAACGAGAGTTAGAGACAGAGAGACAGAGAGAGGGACAGAGAGAGAACGACAGAGAGTGATAGAAAGAGACAGAGAGAGACAGGGAGAGGGACAGAGAGAGGCAGAGAGTGATAGAAAGAGACAGAGTGAGACATGGAGAGACAGAGAGAAGGACACAGAGAGACAGAGAGTGATAGAAAGAGACAGTGAGACATGGAGAGACAGAGAGAAGGACACAGAGAGACAGAGAGTGATAGAAAGAGACAGAGAGAGAGACAGAGAGAGGGACAGAGAGAGACAGACAGAGAGTGATAGAAAGAGACGGAGTGAGACAAAGCGAGAGAATGTAAGTAGTTAAGCTAAACTGACATATAGTTAATTAATTCTGTTCGTTGTCACGTCCATTGTTTTGTGGTCACGTGGCAGTATATGGAACTGCGGTACCTCAAGCAGACGTTGTCTCCACATACGTCAGCGATTCCTTCATTGAACCTTCAGGTCAGGCTTTCTCATTTATTTAATGTGTCTACTAACCTACTTGTTATCCGTGTCTCGAATCAAGTCATTCATTATCCAATAGTTACTTAAACGCCCTACAGTCTTGCTATTTGTCTATTGTTAATCTAGCAGCCATGGCCTGTTTCTTATTTCAGACATAATTACTGTCTATTATTCGTTAATGGCATTGAATCTACACAAAGTCGTTTTTTGCATTAAAAGAGACATATAGCGCAGATGAATAATAACATCAGATGGAAGATGCACAATAGAAATAAAAAGCAGAATAACTCAGGACAAAATAGCTTTGCAGAAAATCAAATATCTTATGCAGCAAGTCTATGTCAATAGAAGTAAAGAAAAAAATGAGTTCATCGGTGCAATATAGAACCAGTTCTGACCTATGGAAGCGAATCATGGACAATAGACAAATAAATGAAAAGACGATTAGAGGTCACAGAGATTGGGATTTCTCAGAGAAATGTTGAAGGTTCCATGGATAGCTAAAAAGACCAACGAGGAAAGTCTCGAAGAAGCCAAAACAAAAAGGGAGCGCCAAGAAAACATCAAAAAGAAACAATCATTTTCCGGGCACATCATGAGAAGAGAAAAATTGGAATACTTGGTTACAACTGGCAAAATGCAAGGAAATTGAGATCGCAGACGACAAAAATAGAAAATACTGGATAGCTTGGTGTCATGGCATGAAAAACAGTCAACAATAGAACTGATACGATGCACAGCGGATAGAAGATTGTGGAACGATATGATCGCCTACGCCAACCGGTGTGGCACATGATGATGATGACAGCGCAGATACTGAAGCATCCGAAATGCGAATACACTAAAAAAACATAATTAAGATTAACACTGTTTAGACCCATACTGTACTAACAATGTCATCTATCTATCTTTCGTTCGCCTGAAGTATTGTCTATATCTACAATGTCGTTTCCTCTATAAATTTTACTGTCTTTTGTAATTCTTGCAGTGGCCCATATAGTTGTGTCTGTAGTGTTGTATCTATGGGCCAATGGATTTTCCTCAGTCTACTATATTCAGTCTACTGATTCATCAACAAACCCACTCGACATAACAGCTTTAAATCAAAAAGATATTAAAGATACCTATACAATACAAGTAAAGAACACATACCAGAAGCTGCTAGAGGAAGGAATTGAACAATACAGAAGAGAAAATCCTGATGAAAAAGTAACAACCAAATGGCAATGCATAAAGAAAAGCATACAAAAAGCCTGCGACACCTTACCCAAAAGAGAAAAGAACAAAAAACAAAAATGGATAACTAACACCATCTTAGAAAAAATGGAAGAAAGGAGACAAGCGAAGAACACTGCCCAATACAATAAAATAGATAATGAGATACGCAAAATGTGCAAAAAGGCAAAGGAAGACTGGCTCAGCCAAAAATGTAGAGAAATAGAAACTATGGAAAGCAAACAAGACCTAAGAGGAATGCACACAGAAATAAAGAGAATGACTAATAAAAATAAAAAAGCCACAGAAGGTGGATGCATTGCAGACAAAAAAGGAAAAATGCTAACAGACAATAAGGATATCATAGATAGATGGCAGGAATATATAACAGAACTATTTCATGATCAAAGGGACAAGAAACCAGTTATAAAATGTACATCAGGCTATAAAATCTTAAAATCTGAGGTGGAAAAAGCTATAAAAACAATGAAAAGGGGAAAAGCAGCAGGACCTGAAAGCATACAGATAGAGATGATACAGGCACTTGAAGATTTTGGCATTGAAGTGATTACAGACATATGCAACGACATATACCACACAGGATACATACCAAATGAACTGAAAACATCAACCTTCATTGCATTGCCTAAAAAGAATGGTGCAGTTGAATGCAGTGACTTTAGAACAATAAGCCTAATGAGCCATGTTACAAAAATCTTGCTAAAAGTTATACAAGGAAGGATTCAGAATAAAATCAATACTGAATTAGATGAGCAGCAATTTGGATTTAGGAAAAATAGCGGGACAAAAGAAGCCATATTCTGCATGAGAACATTAATCGAAAAATACACAGAAGTAAACAAACCAATATATGCCTGCTTCATAGACTACACCAAAGCTTTTGATAGAGTACACCACAAACAACTTATAGAATGCCTAAAAGAGATACATCTAGATGACATGGATATACGACTAATATGCAATCTATACTGGGAGCAAACAGCAATAATAAAATATAACAAAGAGTTCTCTACACCCATTGATATAAAAAGAGGAGTAAGACAAGGATGCATCCTATCACCAAGCTTGTTCAATCTATACACTGAGCAAATCTTTAAAAACATCATAGAGATGCCAGGCCTACAAATTAATGGAAAGATAATCAATAACCTAAGATATGCTGACGATACTGTACTACTAGCAGAAAATCCTAAAGACCTACAACAATTACTTAATGAAATAAACACGACAAGCAAAAAATATGGACTAGATATGAATATCAAAAAGACTAAAACTATGATCATAAACAAAGAAAATACCCAAAACCCACAAGTGGATATCAAAATTGAAGGAATAGACCTTGAGACAGTTCAGAACTATAACTACCTTGGACATACTATAACCAGTGATGGAAAATGTACAACTGAAATAAACAAAAGAATAGGAATGGCAAAAAGTAATTTTAATGTCATGAAGGACATACTAACATCAAAACAAATAACACCAGAACTAAAACTAAGAATAGCAAAATGTTACATCTTCTCAATATTCCTATATGGTGCTGAAACATGGACATTAGACAAGAAAACAGAACAGAGAATTGAAGCCTTTGAAATGTGGATATATAGAAGAATAGGTAGAATTGGATGGAAGGAAAAGAAAACAAATGACAAAGTCTTAAAACAACTAAAAATGAAAAGAGAACTTCTGAACACAATTAGAACAAGACAAATGCGATTCTTAGGCCATGTTAAAAGACACAACAGCCTACTGAAAGTGATCCTGGAGGGGAAAATACAAGGTAAAAGAGGCAGAGGCAGACCAAGATTAACATGGACGAGTAACATCAAAAGATGGACAAATCAACCGATGACAACCTGCACCATCAAAGCAAGAGATAGAGCAAAATGGCGCTCCATGGTAGCCAACCTTCGTTGCGGAGACGGCACTCAATGATGATGACTATATTCAGTGCAGTCTTGAAGTATGTGTTCAGCAGTCTGGGGTGCCTGTCCACATGTACAAGTAGTTGATGTGCCGATCTTGAATTTTGTATACATGTGACTATGGAGTCGATTGTGTCCTGTTCTGAGGCGTATAATGATACCTTGTTCATATCTATTCATATTTTGAAAGGCATCCTGATTTGGGGCTTGTGGTCCTCTGATTGATTTGATTATCTGTTTCTTATGATGGTATGTAACTGGTGAATCTAGTTGTGTGCCTGTTGAACCTTCCTTTGCCAACTGATCTGCTTTCTCATTTCCTTGTATTCCACAGTGAGATGGGATCCACTGCGGGGCAACCCTGTGGTGCTTGCAGAGTTCAGTCAATAAGGTCTGCAGATGTGGTAATTTTCTGGATTGTAGTGCCTGGAGTACTGATCTTGCATCTTTTTAAAAAATACTACAGGCTGTGGGCTAAGATTACTGTTCAGCAGTTTTTCTATTGCCAACTTTATTGCTTGTATTTCTGCATCATAATTGTGACAATATTTCCCTGTTGCTATTTTATTCATATCCCTAGTGTTATTTGGGTACTCTATATATGCACCTGCTCCCCCATTCTTTACTGCATTCTGTGCTGATCCATCTGTGTACACACGGATCCATAGGTCTTGTGGGTATTCTTCATCCAGGAAACTGAGAGTTATTGTTTTTCGCTGTAGACTATTTTGTTCCTCTTTGTCAACTATTCCTTTCACTTCTGTTCGTATTTGAACTGATAATCCTGATTCATCTGTCCAGGGAGTCTGTTCTGGTATGGGCAGAAGGGGTTTAACAACTCTTGGCATGTCTGGTGTTTGTCTACTAATACGCTTGGCTTGGTGGATAAAGCTGCTTCTCTTAAGTCGTCCCAATGCAAGATTTTGGAATCTGTCCTTCATTGGATGTCTCGGCATGCATACAAATTTTTCTGCCTGTATCAGCACCTTTGTGTCTCTCCGTTCTCTCAGTGCTGGTATCCTCCACAATTTCTCCATCTCCAATATTGGTGTTGATTTCATTGCTCCTGTGATGACCCTAAGTGCCTGGTTTTGTACTTTATCCAGTTCTTGCAATGTGGTGTTTGATGCTGAGCACCATGCGGATGATCCATATTCTAAATGTGGGCGTATACTCTGTTGGTAAACTTTACTGAGTATTTTCCCACTCGCACCCCATGTGGTTCCACACAACTTTCTTAGAATAGCAAATTTCCTCCTTGCTTTTTGGGTTGCCTTATTTATCTGCTGTTTCCAAGATAGTTTGTTATCAAATGTAACTCCGAGATATGTAGCTTGTATGTCTTCTTTCACAGGCTCATTGTTTATGTAGATGGCTCCTGCTTTTTGTTTTGGGGAGAGTGTGAAAAGTGTAGTACTGCATTTGTCTGTATTGATGCTGATACACCATCTATTTGTCCATGAATTCAGTGCATTCATAGCTCTTTGTAGCAATTTGGAGGCCACTGTTGCATACTCCTCTGTGCACCACATTACCAAGTCATCTGCATATATTGCCACTTTGATGCCATGTGGTAGTTCAGTAACTAGGTCATTGATGTAGATCAGAAAAAGTGTTGGAGATAGTACCCCTCCTTGTGGAACGCCCTGGCACAATAAGACCTTCTTACTCTTAAGACCATCCAGTTGCACTCTGGCTCTCCTGTTATGCAGGTATGCTTTGACCCATTTGTACATCCTGCCATTTACTCCATAATTTCTCAGTTTCTTCAAAAGCCCTTCCTTCCATACCTTATCGAATGCTTTCTTTAGGTCTATCCATGCTGCTAGTACCAGTTTCTTTTCTTGAAACGCATCTTCAATTTCCTGGGAAAGATAGGTTGCTTGATCTTCGGTAGAGTAACACTGTCTAAAGCCTGCTTGTTGTGGGACAAGGAGATTTTCACTTTCCAGGTACCACTGCAGTCTGAGATTGATTATACGTTCCATTGTTTTACACAAACAGCTTGTAAGGCTGATTGGTCTATAGCTGGATGTCATTGAACCATCTTTTCCTGGCTTTAGTAATGGTATCATAATTGCTTCTCTCCATGCCTGTGGCACTCTACCTGTGATCCAGCAAATGTTGTAAATCTGCAGTAGTTTTGCTTTAGCTGCAGTTCCCAAGTTCTTAATCATTTCATTGGACACTCCATCATTGCCTGGTGACTTTTTCATTTTTAATTTGGATATTGCCAGCTCTAGCTCTCTTTGTGTAATGGGTGTTTCCATTACTTCATGTGTGGTCTCTTCTTGTCTTGCATTTTGTTGTTTTAAACGGGTCTCTTGTCGTTTTTCTAGGCTAATTTCAATATTATTGTCATTTGCAAAGGAGTCTGCAAAGTAATTTGCTGCATGTTTACCTGTTAGAATGTTTCCATCCTTCTTCAGTGTAATTTTGGTGTTCCTTTCTGTACCCTCATCATTCAGCTGTTTTACAAGCTTCCACACTTTTCTTGTGTCTCGTTCAGGATTCAAGGACTCTGTTTTCTCTTTCCAGCTTCTCCGTCTGGCTTGTAGTTTAGCCCGTTGAAATTTGGCTTTAGCATGCTGGTAGTTGTTGTGGTGTTCTTGGCAAGGGTTATTTTCTGCTTGCTTTCGAGATGTTTCCATGTCATTGTGCAGTTGCTCTAGCTCACTACTCCAGTATGGTTTGTAGTGTTTCCGTGCCCCTCTAGGTATTGTTTCACTGGCAGATTGTATTATTAGTCTACTGAATTCATCAACTATTTTGTTGATGTCTCTATCTGTATTTATATCTTTAGTCAGTACACTGGTGTAGTGTTGATACATTTTCCAGTCTGCCTTTTTGTAATTCCATCTGGAGAGAGTGCTGCTCAACCTGATGGCCTTATTTTGTACCAATAAAAAGACTGGTCGGTGGTCGCTGCCTCCAAGTTGTTTCCCAACAATTCGTGTGATATTCCAATCCAGGTCTGGTGAATGGAAAGCAAGGTCTGGTGTAGATGTGGTATGCCATGATCTGGAGTAGAATGTTGGTGGATCTGTTGCCTGGTTTAATAGTATAAGCCCATTGTCATCCTGCCAATTTTCAAGCTCTTCACCTCTCTTGTCCATATGTTCATAGCCCCAGCTCTGTGAGTGGCTGTTAAAGTCTCCACATACAATTATTCTTTCTTTTAATGTAATTGTGTCTAGTGCTAGTGGGCGGTCACTCGGACAGTAGTAGTTAAGTAGATGGAAGTCTGTATTTCCTGTCCTGAGGTGCAGTATTTGATATTCCGCCCCATCCATATACACTTCAATCTGACATGCATTAATGTTGTTCCTTACAAGAGTCAGTATTCCGCCCTTTTGTCTATTTATTCTGTCAGATCGGTAGCACTGGTATCCCCTAATCTTCAAGGCTATGTCGTTGTTTAGATGGGTTTCCTGCAAACAGCATATGCTTATTTGTTCTTCATGCAGGATATTTTCTAATTCTATCTTTTTACTGTACCCATCTCTTTTGCTGTTGATGCCTTCAGCATTCCAGTGCATTATTTTTAGTGGTCTTATTTTGGATTGGCCAGTAGCTCTATTCTCTCGCCCCCTGACTCCACAGAGCGGTTGAGAAGGACATCCAGTAATAGAGGTTGGGCCCTTTCGAGGCTGAGGACCCGGAGCTGCTCCTGCCTGAGTGCCCATCACAGGGCGAGTGCCATATCGATTTGCGGTTATAGACATACTTCCATTTGCGTTGAGTGCGTGGCATCCTGATTGTTGTGCGCCTTTTGGCTGGTTGCCTCCGACTTCAGCACTTGAACTTGCTAGAGCAGACTGTGGTCTTGCTCGGTTGTAGGAAGGCCTGGCCAGTCTTAGTTTTCAGTCCCTGGTGACTGTTAAGCCCCATCCCCACGACAAGGAGCTGGCCTTGATGAGGTAACAATGTCAATCGTGGATAATTCTTCAAATGATCATCATCAAGCACCGGGCCTGCTGGCGTAGCTAATCATGTCTCTCCACAACTTTCGATCACGACAGTTATTTTTCATTTCTGTTGTTGACCTTCTGCCAAGTCATTCTCTTAAGCTGTCCGGTATCTTTTCTCTTTGTTTCCCTCTATCTCTCCGTCCCTCAATTTTCCCAGTTGTTACAATATATTTCAGCTGTTCTCTTCTCATTACGTGGTCAAAAAAATGATGATTGTTTCTTCCTAATATTGGAAATTAGCTCTCTTTTTACTTTGGCCTCTTTCATAACGTTTTCATTACTCTTCTTAGCTGTTCATGGTATTCTCAACATTCTTCTGTAAAACCACATTTCTACAATCTCAAGTGATTGTCTTATCTGTTGTCCTATTGTCAGTGATTCATTTCCATATGTTAAGACTGGGCCCACATAACATGTAAGAACTATTTTTCTTGTTTCTATTGTCAAAAATGGATTGCTTAGTATCTTCCTCATTTTTTGGAAAGCTGCTTTTGCCTGAGCCATTCTGCATCTCACCTCTTTTGTACATCTTCCGTCTGAGGCTAACAAAGTTAAAAATTAAATTAAAAAAAATGATTTTCGAAATTAAATGTAGAAGAAAAGCTGGAAACAAAACTAGAAGAGATGAAATTAGAAGATAGGCCTTTAAGAAGAATTGTGATGATGATGACAACACTTATATATCGCGTTATGTTTCAACATATTTCAGTTATCTTGCTCAAAGTTTGTTCCTTTCAGCTCGTTTCTTATTTCTACAAGATTCAAAAACTTATCTTTTTCATTCTCCTTTTCCTAATTTTCTTCTAAAGTAAAGTTTTGTTTTTTAAAAAGTTATTTCTCTTATTAAATGTCGATTATTAATCCGGCTTGCTGCAGGAGCTACTGAGTTACGTGCTCGGTGCACACCGTGAGCTGTGCGTTTCATCCGTTTTGATCGTGTTTCAATATTCCGATTGCTTACGATGAATGATGATATCATATGACGGGGAACAGATGGCTGTGTTCACTTTCTGTGCGGTTTCGCCAGATGTCTGTTGGCGTGTGCTGAGACTGCCATGATGAACACTGCAGCTACCTTTCTTTGTTCAGGAGATGAGATATTAATACCAGTGATACCGGGGCCTTCCATAACCATAACCATGTCCATGTTTCTCATCCATTCAAATGTATGGAAGCTTCCTCTGTAGGAAATACTGTGTTTATGTCTACGTTTGTTAATTCCCTATTTAATAAATACTACGTTTTGTTAGGTAATCTAACGTTAAGATGTAAATAGTTGCAAGTGAAACACATTTCTACTTTAAATGCTGAGAACCGTCGAGCACAGCTTTAACGCATGCCAACGACCTGGCATCCACATATTATTGAGTTGTTAGCGGGTTCTCATCATTGCAGTTCGAACATATCCAAAGTAAAGTACCCCCGTCACGCCAAGTGGCGTATAGGGAAATATGGTGTTAGTGACCATATATTTTACAGACCTTCAGCACATGATTTTTGGGGTAATGTGGTCGGTATTACGCCCGTGCTGGTTTACTTTCCCAGAAAAAAATCCGGTACTCATTTAAGGCTGGGTGAACCCGGAAGCCGTCGGTTGGGATCGAACCCTACCCTAGTCCTTTGTAGTCCAGTTCACTAACCACTGAGCTATCGCGGCTCCCGTCATATGACATGCCAATAACATATACATATGAAATGCCAATATATGCAAACATCCAGGCATTCGATAACATGAGGCAATACCGTTCTGAAAGAACTAGTTAATATAACTAGATACTTTTTCCACGTGGGTTTGCAGCATTTTTGTGCTGCATGGTGATGATGATTGTTTCTTTGATATAACCATAAGGAGGACGTTTATTTAGGGTCAATATGGTGGATAGGCGGCAGGAACCATGAACGGCTATGCATGAAAAGTGTTCCTTGTTGCAGTTTCCTCATGTTCCAAGTCCGGTTTGTTGCAGGAGCTACTGAGTTAAGTGATCTGTGCCCACCGTGAGCTGTGCGTTTCATCCGTTTTGATCATGTTTCGATATTCCAATTGTTTACAATGAATGATGATATCGTATGACGGAGAACAACAGAAGGCTGTGTTCACTTTCTGGGCGGTTTCGCCTTATGTCTTTTGGCGTGTGCTGAGACTGTTATGATGGGGACTATAGATAGATTTCTTTGTTTGGGGGATGAGTTAGTAATTCGGATGATTCCACTGGCACGGGCGGTTGAGCAATTATGGATTTTAATTCGTTTGCAGTGATACCGGGGCCTTCCATAACCATAATACACGTGGATTTACTTATTAGGAATCAACTCATAGAAACGTTTCCAGGAATAGTAAAGGCTGGGATCTTGTACCCACCTCCACATATTTTTAAAACCCTTTCCTTCTTACTGTTTTTCACACCCTTGTCCCGCCCTATTGGCCGGACATATCAATTTCAATTCAATTGTTGCATGACCAAGGTCTGTGACTGACCAAGATCTGGAGCTCATGGAAGTGACTTGTTTCCCTTGTTTGAGAGTCTAGCATATTATCGCCATGTAGTTACATTTCTGTGTATATCCTTATATATATATGTGTGTGTATGTTTTGGTTTATTGTTCCTGCTGAAGGTCTTTTGGCCGAAACGTCGATCTACTTTTATTTTGTTTCTCACCTACGTAAAGCTGCTGCCTTACCAACTCTTCCCTTTTATTTTAAATTGTCATTGTTATCATCAGCTTTACATTTCTGTGCACATTGACGCCTTTACCCGTAGCTAGACATGGCTTTGGCTGGAAACCACAGATGAAAATAATATTTACAGACACAAATAATCTTGGCTAGATTATTTTTACAAAATGTAGAAAAACAAGAGAAATAATGTCTATCAAGATATATAGCAAATACAGTGTCTGCTGGCGTAGGTGATCACGTCTATCCATAACTTTTTATTTATATCTTTGTTTATGATCTCTCTTGTGGACTTTCAACATTCTGGTAAACTGCTGGTATGGTTCCTGACTTTTCTATTCCGTTCTTCATTCGTCAATTTTCCCTGTTTTAACAACATATTCAGTGGCTTCCTTTACAACACGTCAAGACAATGGGGCTTGATGTCTTTGCATTTTGGATATAAGTAGTTCTATTTGCAATATGTGCCATTTTGGCACGCAAGGTTTCTGTTTTTGAGATTGTGGTTCTGCCCTATGTGCTGTCTTCGGTTCGAAAGGACAATAGATAGATAGATAGATAGATAGATAGATAGATAGATAGATAGATAGATAGATAGATAGATAGATAGATAGATAGATAGATAGATAGATAGATAGATAGATAGATAGATAGATAGATAGATAGATAGATAGATAGATAGATAGATAGATGATGGATGGATGGATGGATGGATGGATGGATGGATGGATGGATGGATGGATGGATGGATGGATGGATGGATGGATGGATGGATAGATAGATAGATAGATAGATAGATAGATAGATAGATAGATAGATAGATAGATAGATAGATAGATAGATAGATAGATAGATAGATAGATAGATAGATAGATAGATAGATAGATAGATAGATAGATAGATAGATAGATGGATGGATGGATAGATGGATGGATGGATAGATAGATAGATGGATGGATAGATAGATAGATTGATAGATAGATAGATAGATAGATAGATAGATAGATAGATAGATAGATAGATAGATAGATAGATAGATAGATAGATAGATAGATAGATAGATAGATAGATAGATAGATAGATAGATAGATAGATAGATAGATAGATAGATAGATAGATAGATAGACAGACAGACAGACAGACAGACAGACAGACAGATAGATAGATAGATAGATAGATAGATAGATAGATAGATAGATAGATAGATAGATAGATAGATAGATAGATAGATAGATAGATAGATAGATAGATAGATAGATAGATAGATAGATAGATAGATAGATAGATAGTTCTATTTTAAGCTTCTTCCAGAATGTTCTCATTATTGGTTAGGTTACATTAAAGATGGGTTTGGTTACATTACAAGATGGGGTTGGTTATATTACAAGATGGGGTTGGTTACATTACACGATGGGTTTGGTTACATTACAAGATGGGTTTGGTTACATTACAAGATGGGGTTGGTTACGTTACAAGATGGGTTTGGTTACATTACAAGATGGGTTTGGTTACATTACAAGATGGGGTTGGTTACATTACAAGATGGGTTTGGTTACATTACAAGATGGGTTTGGTTACAATACAAGATGGGGTTGGTTACATTACAAGATGGGGTTGGTTACATTACAAGATGGGTTTGGTAACATTACAAGATGGGTTTGGTTACATCACAAAGTGGGGTTGGTTGCATTACAAGATCGGTTTGGTTACATTACAAGATGGGTTTGGTTACATTACAAGATGGGTTTGGTTACATCACAAGATGGGGTTGGTTACATCACAAAGTGGGGTTGGTTACATTACAAGATCGGTTTGATTACATTATAAGATGGGTTTGGTTTCATTACAAGATGGGTTTGGTTACATCACAAGATGGGTTTGGTTACATCCCAAGATGGGTTTGGTTACATACAAGATGGGTTTGATTACATTACAAGATGTGTTTGGTAACATTACAAGATGGGTTTCGTTACATACAAGATGGGTTTGATTACATTACAAGATGGGTTTGGTTACATCACAAGATGGGTTTGGTTACATTACAAGATGGGTTTGATTACTTTACAAGATGGGTTTGGTTACATTACAAGATAGGTTTGATTACGTTACAAGATGGGTTTGATTACATTACAAGATGGGATTGGTTACATCACAAGATGGGTTTGGTTACATTACAAGATTGGTTTGGTTACATTTCAAGATTGGTTTGGTTACATTGCAAGACGGGTTTGGTTACATTACAAGATTGGTTTGGTAACATTACAAGATGGATTTGGTTACATTGCAAGACGGGCTTGGTTACATTGCAAGATGGGTTTGATTACCCCACCAGATGGGTTTTGTAACATCAATCTATTTGTCTATCTGTCTTACTATCTGTCTTTGTTATTTTCACTCTCTCTTTCATTCCCGAGTTACTAAATATTGTTTTCTTGTTAAATATCCACCTCTCATTACTATATCGTACAAAATATACATTTTTAAAAAAATGTTTATTTACGATGCACAACTCATCCACTTTCCATTTATAGACTATTGTCCACATTTATTTATCTTATTTGCAATCCAAATTACATCCAATTTTTTAAATTGTGATTATTCCTGACATTTCCTCCCGTTTATCCAAAACTTATCCACTTCTCAACTTTGACTATGATATATTTGTCCGCTGCCAGTGTATCTCTCCATTCACCCTTCCATTAACTCATTGAACACACCTCCAGGACAGGGTCCCGTCACCAGCCAAACATATGGGCCTGATCTGCACTCTGTATCGGCTGCTCTGTGATCATTCTCGCCCCAGACGCTGTTGACAAACGAGAGCTGCTTTCTTCCACTCGCCAATCCACGGCCGTTAATCAATAATCCGGGATTACTTGTTTACCGCCTTGCATCCATTTATTTAGTTACTTCCTTATTTTTCTTCCTTCGTTTGTTTGTTTATTTTCTTTCTTTCTGTGTCTTTCTTTCGATCTATCTTTCTTTCTTTCTATCTATCTTTCTTTCTACTTCGCTTCTTTCTTTCTTTATTTCTACTTCACTTCTTTCTATCTTTCTTTCTTTCTTTATTTCTACTTCACTTCTTTCTTTCTTTCTTTATTTCTACTTCACTTATTTCTTTCTTTCTTTCTTTCTTTCTTTCGTTCTTTCTTTTTTTCTTTCTTTCTTTCTTTCCTTCCTTCCTTCTTTCTTTCTTTCTTTCTTTCTTGCTACTTCGCTTATTTTTTTCCTTCTTTCTTTCTTTCTTTCTTTCTACTTCGCTTATTTCTTTCCTTCTTTCTTTCTTTCTTTCTTTCTTTCTTTCTACTTCGCTTATTTCTTTCCTTCTTTCTTTCTTTCTTTCTTTCTTTCTACTTCGCTTATTTCTTTCCTTCTTTCTTTCTTTCCTTCTTTCTTTCTACTTCGCTTATTTCTTTCCTTCTTTCTTTCTTTCCTTCTTTCTTTCTACTTCGCTTATTTCTTTCGTTCTTTCTTTCCACTTTCATTCTTATTAAGTTATTTGCGTGTCATCATCATTGCACTCCAACATGTCCGTAGGTGCTCAGGTCCCCTCCTCAGCAAGTCCCGCAGTGTCCAGGGACTGCCGATTCCAGGTCTATGTTGGTTGATAAGTCTTCTTATACACCCACTAAGTTTCTCGTTTCTGGCTGTGCCCATCTCTCATCTCTTTCATCCGAAGGAGCGACGTGAACGTGTCTTTTCTTTTTTTTTCTACTTTCCTTGTTTCTTTCTACTTCCATTTTTTCGTTCCTTCTTTCTGACGTTCATCATCATCATCATGTGCCATACCGGTTAGCGTAGGCGATCATGTCTTCCCACAATCTTCTATCTACAGTGCATCGTATCAGTTCTGTTGTTGACTGTTTTCCATGCCATGACACCAAGCTATCCAGTATTTTCTCTCTTTGTCGTCCGCGATTTCTCTTTCCTTTTATTTTGCCAGTTGTAACCAAGTTTTGAAGTTTTACGTTCACGAAACTTGGGGTAATGTGGACGGTATTACGCCCGTGCCGTTTTACTTTCCCAGAAAAAAATTCGGTACTCATTTTAGGATGGGTGAACACAGAACCTGTCGGTTGGGATCGAACCCTACCTCTTGTCCTTTGTAGTCCAGTTCACTAACCACTGAGCTATCGCGGCTCCCTGATTTCTTACTCTAGCATGGACTAAAGAACGAGAGGGGGGAAGAATAAAAGCAAGGTGGATAGACAACATCAAAGAAACGATACAACATCAATAGACAATGACTGAAGTAGTCAAAAGGGCGAGAACCAGAACTTTGCTTCTCCCTCAACACACGAACGAGTACAAAAGGAAATGCAAGATAGGAAGAAGAAAGATCACTACTATTTCTAGCTACCTACGTTATTCTCTGAACTGTACTACATAAGACAAGAGATCCCAACCGACGGCTTCCGGGTTCACCAAGCCTTAAATGGGTACCGGATTTTTTTTTGGGAAAGTAAAGCAGCACGGGCGTAATATCGACCACATTACCCCAAAAATCATGTGCCGAATGTCTGTAAAATGTATGGTCATATATCACCATATTCCCTATACGCCACTTGGCGTGACGGGGTACTTCCATCCTCTTACATAAGTGTGGTAGGACATAATTCACTGCTCCCGTTTTTGATCCTGGCGAATGTCAAGATGGCCGTGAGGAAGATAAGAGGAAACAGCGATCTTCTTCTTGGTGTTCCCCTGTGGAGTTGCCGTGGATGCGCTGTGTCGTTAGTTCACGGCATAGTCGGGATATCTGCGACTTTAGGCCCGATACATCCGTCTCCAGTTGGATACATTTGCTTGATAGGTTTTGCGCAAGCAGGAATCATTTGGGGGGACGTTTTTATGACTCAATACTGCCAACGACTCTTTAACGTGCGCAAGTGCACACGGGATATATTTTTCATCATTAAAAAAGAAGGCAGGAGATCGAAACTCATAGATCAGGGGAGGGTGAGGTCAGAGACCAGGGGAGGGTGAGGTCAGAGACCAGGGGAGGGTGAGGTCAGAGACAAGGGGAGGATGGGGTCAGAGACCGGGGGAGGGTGAGGTCAGAGACCAGGGGAGGGTGAGGTCAGAGACCATGGCAGGGTGAGGTCAGAGACCAGGTCAGGGTGAGGTCAGAGACAAGGGGAGGGTGAGGTCAGAGACCAGGGGAGGGTGAGGTCAGAGACCAGGGGAGGGTGAGGTCAGAGACCAGGGGAAGGTGAGACCAGGGCAGGGTGAGGTCAGAGACCAGGGAAGGGTGAGACCAGGGGAGGGTGAAGTCAGAGACCAGGGAAGGGTGAGTTGAGAGAACAGGGGAGGGTGAGGTCAGAGACCAGGGGAGGGTGAGTTCAGAGAACAGGGGAGGGTGAGTTCAGAGAACAGGGGAGGGTGAGGTCAGAGACCAGGGAAGGGTGAGTTCAGAGAACAGGGGAGGGTGAGGTCAGAGACCAGTGGAGGGTGAGTTCAGAGAACAGGGGAGGGTGAGGTCAGAGACCAGGGCAGGGTGAGACTAAGGGAGGGTGAGGTCAGAGACCAGGGCAGGGTGAGACCAGGGGAGGGTGAGAGAAAATGATTTTTAAAGTGAAGAATAACTGGAGCGAATACCTTTTCCTTTTATGAGAGCCACACACTAAACATGACGAGTTTGGAAGTATTGACACCTCTGTGCTCCACATATTTGTGGGAAGATATGAAAAGGTTAAGATGAAGAAAACGTTCAATTCCAGCTAAAAGGAATCTTTCGCTACAACTGAATGAAACATCAAGAGTGTAGTTTAGTCCATCCTAGAAGAGTTCTACCAAACATTTCATTGCCATCTTGAGGCCGTCCTCCCAAGCCTTTATCACTTCCACTGTCTGTCCTCGTCTTTCGATCTTACTCATAATGTTGTCTGCCCCTTTATTTGCTTCTCGTAAAAGTTGGTCGTTTTCTGAAGAACTATTTTCTCAAAACCTTAACTGTGCCAGACTGCTTAATCTATTTGCACTTCAGCTGCTGTTTGAGAAAATCGATAAAGTGCTGCAATTATAGGAATATATCAATACATTTGGGGAAAATATCAGCCAGAGTCTACACAAATATTTTTATTACCAGAGCGGTATGTGGTAGAATACATCAGTGGACTCATAAAACGAATACACAACTTGGAATATTATCATGACTGGCGTTAATGTGAGAGGTTTCACAAATTTGCTTAGAAATAAGAGTCTAGTAAAAATAATTTTGGAGATAATTGAGATCACATCGTTTTATCACTAGTACATTAGTTGTCTTTCTCATAAACTCATTCTGTAGTGTATTATGTTATGATTATCCTATGGCATATTCTAACTAATTAGATATCGATTTTTTGGCCTCTTTTTTTTGCCTACATATTTATAGGAGTTCATGCATCAACATTCCTATATGGTGCAGAAACATGGACATTAGACAAGAAAACAGAAGAGAGAATTAAAGCCTTTGAAATGTGGATATATAGAAGAATAGGTAGAATTGGATGGAAGGAAAAGAAAACAAGCGATAAAGTCTTAAAACAACTCAAAATTAAAAGAGAACTACTAAACATAATTCAAACAAGACAAGTGCGATTTTTGGGGCATGTTAAAAGACACAACAGCCTACTAAAAGTAATCCTGGAGGAGAAAAAACAAGGTAAAAGAGGCAGAGTGCAGACCAAGACTAACATGGACGAGTAACATCAAAAGATGGACAAACCAGCCTATGACAACCTGCATCATCAAAGCAAGAGACAGAGCAGAATGGCGCTCCATGGTAGCCTACCTTCGATGCGGAGACGGCACTCGATGATGATGATGATGATTTATAGCTAGCAAAAGAAAATGTTGCGTGTATATCACTTTTTCCACGTTTGGCACCAGCAGCTGGCAGACCCTGACATGCAGGCAGATATTCTTAGACTGAACTCTACCGACATTTCGCCTCATAGTGTGTCACTCTCACTTTGATTAGTTATTGAGTTATTTAGCACACATAAGTGCTGTTTTCCAGTGAAATTTCCTGTTTATTTGTTGTTTTTATTTATTTTTTAAGAGATCATGTGATTGTACGCGCTTTCTATTTGATGTAATTCACTTTGCTTCGTTTGATTCATTGCATTTTGTTATAATTTCCTTATCTCATCATTTACCTTGCTGCACTATTGAACGCGTCAAAATGGCGGTTTGTTTACGCCGGTCTGTCGTCAAGGACGCGTAAGTCATTTAATTTGTAGAAAGCTCTCAGTGTTTCCGCGTGCTGCTGAGCAAGTTACTTTGATTAGTGTGAACCGTCATCAAACCATATTCTTTTTATATGTCTTGTATCATCTTGGTATTGGTGAAATCAAATACCTTGTTCAAATATCTAAACATTAATATATTTAAAAAAAGTAAAGTGCCCAGTCACACCAAGTGGTGTATAAGGAATATGGTGTTAGCGACCATACTTTGTACAGATCTTCAGCACATGATTTTGGTGCCGCTTTACTTTCCAAAAAAAAAAAAAATCCCGTACCCATTTAAGGCTGGGTAAACCCGGAAGCCGTCGATCAGTTACGAACCCTACCTCACGTCCTTTTAGTCCAGTTCACTAACCACTGAGCTATCGCGGCTCCCAAAATGTGATATGTTCTTTGTCTTCTTCTTCTACCTTTCAGCTCCCTATGGAGCATAGGTCTTCAACAAACACTTTCCAAATCGTTCTGTTTCTTGCCATTCTTTTAAGATCATTCCATGTCTTCCCCATCATCTTCATCTCTGCTTCTATCTGTCTTCTCCAAGAATTCTTTGGTGTTCCTATTTGGGGATTCCAAAAAACGGTTTGTTGTGTAATACTCTCAGTTGGCTTCCGTAGTGTGTGTCCTATCCAGCGCGATCGTCTTCGCTGTATCTCTTTATCCACTGGTATTTGACTGTTACATTTCCATAATTCTATGTTAGTGATTTTGTCCAGCCATTTCCATCCCTTTATTCTGCGTAAGCATCCATTAATGAAAGTCTGTATCTTCGTAATTGTCAATTGTGTTGTTCTCCATGTTTCACAGCCATATAATAGGACCGACTTTACATTTGAGTTGAAAATTTTTATTTTGGTATTTAACCCAATTTCTTTGGACTTCCATATGTTTCCCAGTGCAATGAAAGCTCCTCTTGCTTTTGATATCCTTATTTTGGTATCATTTTCTGTTCCTCCCTCTTTATCTATATTACTGCCCAGATATATGTAAGATTGTACGTCTAGTAGAGGTATTTCTCCTAATTTTATTTGGTTATTGCCAACTGCATTAATTCTCATATTGTTGGTCTTATCTCTATTAATTTTCAGTCCTAGCTGTTGTGATCTCTCATCAAGCATGCTCATTTTATCCTGCATCTGTTGACAGCTGTGTGATACGAGAGCTATGTCATCAGCAAAGTCTAAATGATTAAGTTGCTTTACTGCTTTTGTCTACCATGAACTGTCCATGGTTAACATTGATATAAAAATGTAGGTACAAATAATGCATTTATATTTTCGTTTGTATTATATCATTTTCATGTGTCTTTTTGTTTATTTTTGCGTTCACCCGACTACTCTTGATCGTTCTCACTCAGAAGCCGCTAAGTGGGTGTAGCTACGTTGGGTTTGTCTTTAGTTGTCAGGTCGGGTAATTTTACCTGCAATAAACAGTACAACCTGTGGCTGCCCTGCTGCCTTGCAGGTAAGATCGGGAGAGTAAAATGCTAAGGGAGGGTGCTCCGAAGTAAAACAACCCCACTGCCTTGTGTGTGAGACTTTTTTAGTCAAAGGCTAGCGGAGCCAACCGTAAACAAACCGACGGAAGACAACAGAAAACCACCGTCGTAACTTCTTTGTACAATCATGAATCGCCACAACAATAGAAATAAGGACAACAACGTTAAGGGGAATTCCAATGGAAATCCCTCGTTCGTTAGGGGATATCATGTACTACAGGTGATACCCGATCTTCATCAAGCTACTGTAAGCAAAATAAAGATAAAACAAACTCTAAAGATAGGTACTTGGAATGTGAGAACACTCGTGCAGAAGGGTAAACTAGAAAACATCATACAAGAAATGAAAAGAATGGGTTTACATTTACTGGGACTTTGCGAAATGAGATACACCGGATCAGGGGAGATGTATTCTGATAAACATAAAATAATCTATTCTGGAGGTACTGAACACCAAAGAGGAGTAGGTATCATCTTGGATGCAGAAAGAGCAAGAACAGTGAAAGGCTTTTACCCAATATCTGACAGAGTCCTTTTAGTGAAATTGAATGGAAAGCCAATAGACATAAATCTTATACAAGTTTATAACTCATATTTCAGCCTTTTCAACTAAAAAATTCAGACTTCAACACGGCATTTTTAAGTGCTGGATTGCATTCTCTTTTTGGTCTTGATCTCTACTCGCTTGGCCAGACTGATCAGTCTTTTTTGTTTTTTTGCAGGAGCACCACAAGGAGGTGGAGTTTGGTCTTGATCGTCTCTGCTGTGTACCGATCCTGACACAAACAGCCAGCTGTGCATCGCTGACCGCTCTCATTTTATTTGCTAATGAATGGCTTGGCTCGCTCTCTCGATGCTGCCTAATCTTTCCTATGAAACTGTTCTTTATTTGTATGTTTGCACTTGCCCATGAATGTTCTTTATTTGTATGTTTGCACTTGTCCATGAAACTGTTCTTTATTTGTATGTCTGCACTTTCCCATGAAACTGTTCTTTGTTTGCATGTTTGCACTTTCCCATGAAACTGTTCTTTATTTGTATGTTTGCACTTTCCCATGAAACTGTTCTTTGTTTGCATGTTTGCACTTTCTCTTGAAACTGTTCTTTATTTGTATGTTTGCACTTTCCCATGAAACTGTTCTTTATTTGCATGTTTGCACTTTCTCTTGAAACTGTTCTTTATTTGTATGTTTGTACTTTCTCTTGAAACTGTTCTTTATTTGTATGTTTGCACTTTCTCTTGAAACTGTTCTTTATTTGTATGTTTGCACTTTCTCTTGAAACTGTTCTTTATTTGTATGTTTGTACTTTCCAATGAAACTGTTCTTTATTTGCATGTTTGCACTTTCTCTTGAAACTGTTCTTTATTTGTATGTTTGCACTTTCTCTTGAAACTGTTGTTTATTTGCATGTTTGCACTTTCCCATGAAACTGTTCTTTATTTGCATGTTTGCACTTTCCCATGAAACTGTTCTTTATTTGCATGTTTGCACTTTCTCTTGAAACTGTTCTTTATTTGCATGTTTGCACTTTCTCTTGAAAACTGTTCTTTATTTGCATGTTTGCACTTTCCCATGAAACTGTTCTTTATTTGCATGTTTGCACTTTCTCTTGAAACTGTTCTTTATTTGCATGTTTGCACTTTCCCATGAAACTGTTCTTTATTTGCATGTTTGCACTTTCTCTTGAAACTGTTCTTTATTTGTATGTTTGCACTTTCTCTTGAAACTGTTCTTTATTTGTATGTTTGCACTTTCCCATGAAACTGTTCTTTATTTGCATGTTTGCACTTTCCCATGAAACTGTTCTTTATTTGCATGTTAGCACTTTCTCTTGAAACTGTTCTTTATTTGTATGTTTGCACTTTCTCATGAAACTGTTCTTTATTTGTATGTTTGTACTTTCTCATGAAACTGTTCTTTATTTGTATGTTTGTACTTTCTCATGAAACTGTTCTTTATTTGTATGTTTGTACTTTCTCATGAAACTGTTCTTTACTTGTATGTTTGGACTTTCTCTGGAAACTGTTCTTTATTTGTTTGTTTGTACTTTCTCATGAAACTGTTCTTTATTTGTATGTTTGCACTTTCTCATGAAACTGTTCTTTATTTGCATGTTTGCACTTTTTTCAGTAACTCAGCAAGTGCCCTTTAGCATTCCCATCTCCTCTTTTAATCATTATCATCATCATTGAGTGCCGTCTCCGCATCGAAGGTTGGCTACCATGGAGCGTCATTCCACTCTGTCTCTTGCTTTGATGGTGCAGGTTGTCATAGGTTGACTTGTCCATCTTTTGATGTTACTCGTCCATGTTAGTCTTGGTCTGTATCTGCCCTTTTACCTTGTATTTTCCCTTCCAATATTACTTTTATTAGGCTGGCAGACAGACAGACAGGCAGGCAGACGAACAGGCAGACAGACGGACAGGCAGACAGACAGAAAGACAGGCGCTTTTGTTAATAGCGCGAGAAATCTAAAGACACAGTTTGAATTCCGAGGCAAAGGCGAGGGCGCTTTATTGTAATTTCTTGTAAAGTCGATTCATTATTTCAAAGATGGTAATGATGGTAATGATGGTAAAGATGGTAATGATGGTAATGATGGTAAAGATGGTATTAATGGTAATGATGGTAAGGATGGTAATGATGGTAAAGATGGTAATGATGGTAAAGATGGTAATGATGGTATTAATGGTAATGATGGTAAGGATGGTAAGGATGGTAAGGATGGTAATGATGGTAAGGGTGGTAAAGGATGGTAATGATGGTAAAGATGGTAAAGATGGTAATAATGGTAATGATGGTAAGGATGGTAATGATGGTACTAATGGTAATGATGGTAAGGATGGTAAGATGGTAATGATGGTAATGATGGTAAGGATGGTAATGATGGTAAAGATGGTAATAATGGTAAGGATGGTAATGATGGCACTAATGGTAATGATGGTAAGGATGGTAAGGGTGGTAATGATGGTACTAATGGTAAGGATGGTAATGATGGTACTAATGGTAATGATGGTAAAGGATGGTAAGGATGGAACTGATGGTAATGATGGTACTGATGGTAATGATGGTAATGATGGTACTAATGGTAATGATGGTAATGATGGTACTAATGGTAATGATGGTAAGGATGGTAAGGATGGTAAGGATGGTAAGGATGGTAAGGGTGGTAAGGATGATAAGGATGGAACTGATGGTAATGATGGTACTGATGGTAATGATGGTAATGATGGTACTAATGGTAATGATGGTAATGATGGTACTAATGGTAATGATGGTAATGATGGTACTAATGGTAATGATGGTAAGGATGGTAAGGATGGTAAGGATGGTAAGGATGGAACTGATGGTAATGATGGTACTGATGGTAATGATGGTAATGATGGTACTAAGGTAATGATGGTAATGATGGTACTAATGGTAATGATGGTAATGATGGTACTAATGGTAATGATGGTAAGGATGGTAAGGATGATAATGATGGTGCTAATGGTAATGATGGTAAAGATGGTAATAATGGTAATGATGGTACTAATGGTAAGGATGGTAAGGATGGTAAGGATGGTAATGATGGTAAGGATGGTAATGATGGTAATGATGGTAATGATGGTAAGGATGGTAAGGATGGTAATGATGGTAAGGATGGTAGGGATGGTCATTTTATTTTCGGAGCTCGACCTTTACTGATCTATATTCTTCATCTGAAAAGATTCATTTGCTTGTTCACAATGAATGGTTTGTCGCTTTTCTATCCGTCTCCGGTAGGACTCTATACACAACCTCACTTACATTGAAATTTGGATCACTTGGGGGGGGGGGGATGTCAATCGCACTGAATGTTTTTGGAAATGAGTAACTAATGATTTGAATATTTAACCTCAACGCTACTGAGAAATACACCTCCTCTCTCTTCCTTCTCTCTCTCTCACCCACACACACACACATACACACACAGACACAGCGACAGAGAGAGACATACACTTCTTGAATACTCGAAACTTTACAATAGTGTTGACGATAAGTTTCCGTAAGGGGAGATAACTATTCCTAAACTTTAACATTCAGCATTTAAGGAATTTAAGGGGGGACAACCCATTAGTATTTTTATGAATTGCAAAAATTCGAACACAGTAAAGTATATTTACTCTTCCCTTAGTAAATGTAAATATGCACAAGGGCTACTTTCTCTGCCTCACGTTGCCTACCCCTTAAAGTCAGGAAAATGAGAGAATTCGAGACTGACCTACTTTTTGGATTCTCAATTTGCACGAGCTATCGGAATGCAAACCGTGCAGGGCGCGTGTGCCTGGTTAGGAGATGCCACTTGAGGTTCTGGGTCAAGGGGTAGCAGAATCGATGAGCAGCACGCGTGGACGGATTTAACGAAGTGCGAGGAAAAAGTGAGGATGAAACACGAGCAAGTGTGGAAGGATCAAGGTTTGTAAAAACAAGAGCGAAAAAACATGTCGAAAAGAGCCCCTAAAGTACGTTTCTTGTGCCAACGTCCAGCGAATTCACTAAGAATTAAATGCGGCTATCCCCAGTCTTTCCATGTGGACATTTCTTTTCACTCAATAAACTATTGAAAAACAAAGCAATAACTACGGAAGCAAAAAGGGCAATATACAAATCAATGTTTCTACCAACTCTGTGCTCTCAGTGCCAGAATTGGACGCTGGACTCTAGAACAATAAGAAAGATAACGACCACAGAAATGAAATGTGTCAGAAGAATGACAGGAAACAGCTTAAGGGACAGAGTAAGAAACACTGACCTGAGGAAAAAAACTCAAAATTGAACCAGTCATCGAATACATAAAGAAACAACAGATAATTTGGTTCGGTCACATAACAAGACAAAAAGAACTAACAATGACTCAAAGAGCCATAAACAAACGCTACGAAAACGCCAGATTAAGAGGAAGACCGAGAAAGAGATGGATAAAGGGAATACTAGAGTCACTAGGAGGGATAATACCAGAAGAGGCCAACAGAAGAGCAACGAATCGCAGATTGTATCTCCCCTTGACGCCAACGGCAATGGAGGAAAGATAGAAGAAGAAGAAAGAATAAACGCACTGTGAACTCATCATTTCTATGATATAACGATATAACCCTACCTGCCCACCTAATGCCCTTATATACTGCCCAACGCTTCCTTATTTTCCTGCAAAATAATCCCCCACTAATCTTTATTATCCTAATATAATCCCTACCAGTCCTTATTTTCCTATTATAAACCTCACCTATTCTTAATTTCATAATATAAACTTCACCGCTCATTAATTTCCTAATGTAAACTTCACCGATCATTAATTTCCAAAAATAAACTTCACCGATCATTAATTTCCTAATATAAACTTCACCGATAATTAATTTCCTAATATAAACTTCACCGATCATTAATTTTCTAATATAAACTTCACCGATCCTTAATTTTCTAATATAAACTTCACCGATCCTTAATTTTCTAGTATAAACTTCACCGATCCTTACTTTTCTAATATAACCATTTCCGATATTTAATTTTCTTTAACATAATCCTTATCGATCCTTAATTTTCTAATATAAACTTCACCGATCCTTAATTTTCTAATATAAACTTCACCGACCCTTAATTTTCTAATATAAACTTCACCGATCCTTAATTTTCTAGTATAAACTTCACCGATCCCTAATTCCCTATAGTATAATCCTCACCGATACTGAATTTCCTAATATAATCACTTCCGATCCTGTATCTTCCTCTCTGTCTCCTTAATTTAATAATATTATCGTCATTCCCCGCCCCAAAATCTCAACTTCTCCACGGTCCTTTTATATCCCTAATACCTCACTGCCTCATATTTTCCACGTTCCCCTAATTGACTCATACTTTACTCACTGCTCACATAATTTCACAGGATTAACCAAATCTAAATCGTTGTATATGTCTCAACATCATCCACCAAAATTAAAGCATGAAGATAAACAACTATATATATATATATATATATATATATATATATATATATATATATATATATATATTTTTTTTTTTTTAACGGTGACGTGGATTTACATAGAGAATACTGGATAGCTTGGTGTCATGGCATGGAAAACAGTCAACAACAGAACTGATACGATGCACAGTAGATAGAAGATTGTGGAGGGACATGATGATGATGATGTGGATTTACAGAAGAATAGGTAGAATTGGATGGAAAGAAAAGAAAACAAACGATGAAGTTTTAAAACAACTAAAAATAAAAAGAGAACTACTAAATACAATTGAGACAAGAGAAATTGAATTTTTGGAGCACGTTAAAAGACACAACAGCTTATTAAAAGTAATATTGGATGGGAAAATACACGGTAAAAGAGGCAGAAGTAGACCAAGACTAACATGGACGAGTAACATCAAAAGATGGACAAGTCAACCTATGACAACCTGCACCATCAAAGCAAGAAACAGAGTACAATGGTGATCCATGGTAGCCTAACTTTGTTGCGGAGACGGCACTCGATGATGATGATGATGAAAAAACCGGTAATCCATAAAACAAACGTTGTCATTAAATAGAAATCCATCACAAAGTTGACTTCTTATTTTTTCCTCGTTTGTCTTTCAGCGTCAGGGGGAGATATAATTTGAGGTCATTTATTATTCTGTTGGAATCTGCTGCTGCTGCTGTTATGTTTCCTAGTGTTTCTAATATTCTATCAATCCATCTTGTTCTTAGTCGACCCTTGAGTCTAGTGTACTCGAAACATTTATTAAAGGCTCGTTCAGTTGTGTTTTCTTCTTTCTGTGTTATCGCCTATCCAAACATTGTATCTGTTATTTCTCTCTATATTCTATGGCGGGAATTATATTCTAGAGCTTTTTTCTCAGTTCTTCATTTCTGATCTATAGTACAACCAGCCTATGCCACTGTACACTGGACAATATGACTACAAAACATGTTCTACAGGATTGCCCCCAGTACACAGACCTGAGAAGAGCAATGTGGTCCACACCCACCTCCCTGGAAGAGAAACTATATGGGGCAATCGATTCACTTAAATAGACAGCTGACTTCATGAGAGAGTCTGGAATCCTACTCTGATTGAGTCTTGATCGCAGAGAGAGAGATTTCAGATCTTATCTCTCAGACTGTTTCCTGGCATTCGCCTGACACATTTCTTCTCAGTAGAGGTTATTATTGTTTTATTATTATTGAATCTTTTCCATTAACAGCACAAAGATATCAATAAATGAAAATACATCACAATGTTTTATTACTAACAGCACAAAGATATCAATAAATGAAAATACATCACAATGTTTTATTACTAACAGCACAATTTGTCAATAAATGAAAATACATCACAATGTTTTATTACTAACAGCACAAAGATATCAATAAATGAAAATACATCACAATGTTTTATTACTAACAACACAAAGACATCAATAAATGAAAATACATCACAATGTTTTATTACTAACAGCACAAAGATATCAATAAATGAAAATACACCACAATGTTTTATTATTAACAGCACAAAGATATCATCATCATCATCATGTGCCATACTGGTTGGCGTAGGTGATCACGTCCTTCCACAATCTTCTATCTAACGTGCATCGTATCAGTTCTGTTGTTGACTGTTTTCCATGCCATGACACCAAGCTATCCAGTATTTTCTCTCTTTGTTGTCCACGATCTCTCTTTTCTTTAATTTTGCCAGTGGTAACCAAGTATTCCAACTATCCTCTTCTCATGATGTGCCCGAAAAATGTTGATTGCTTCTTTCTGATGTTTTTTAAGAGCTCACTTTTTGTGTTGGCCACAAAGATATCAATAAATGAAAATACATCCCAATGTTTTATTACTAACAACACAGAGTTGTCAATAAATGAAAATACATCCCAATGTTTTATTACTAACAACACAAAGATATCAATAAATGAAAATACATCCCAATGTTTTATTACTAACAACACAGAGTTGTTAATAAATGAAAATACATCACAATGTTTTATTACAAACAGCAGAAAGATATCAATAAATGAAAATACACAACAATGTTTTATTACAAACAGCAGAAAGACAGACTAAACCTAGTTCAATAACCTCGGTCTGTTCATATTATTGAGTTATTGAGTTATTTGCGGTCATCATCATTGCACTCCGAACACGTCCATAGATGCTAAGATCCCCTCTTCAGTAAGTCCCGCGGTGTACAGCGCCTGATTACTGCAGTACTGCACTTTATAAGATTGGTCACATACCGAGGAGGAGACGTGTTGCTCAGCTACACACAATGTGAGTAGTGTGGGTCGCCTAGAGTGTGGCGAGATACATTTGCTTGCGTTCGCCCGATGACTAAAGGAGTGTACCTCTTCATCATCCGCCCTTAGAAGGGCGTTAAGTGAGCGTGTCTGCGTTGTGTAGTGGTTTGCAGGATAACTGATATTTGCGCCTTTCGGCCCAAAACATCCGACTTCAGCACGACATTTTTGAGTACCGGGTTGTCTTCCCTCTTCGATACCTACTCGCTTGACCAGACTAGACAGATTAGTCTGTTACTAGAGGCACCACGGAGAGGTGTGGTAGCATCTGGATGTTCCTGGTTCACCGATCTTAACGCAAGCCATCAGGTGTGGGTCGCTGACAACTTCCAGCTCTGGTGCTGTGAGGCGCATCTTCGTCTCTGTGAGACACACTGAAAGTCATGATCATATACCTCTGTATTTACTTATTTCATGACGTTACCAAAATCTCTAATCCCCTGCAAAGTTCTTTCTGTGGACTGGTTTCATTCAAGACAGTTTCATTTCTTCTTTAAGCCCACTGCGGTGTTCTCCACATTTTTCTATAGAGCAACATTGCACTGTTTGTGTAGCCTATCATTCCAACATCCATTTTAGCACGTATTTCATCATTCGGTTACAGCTGGCAGAATACAAGGAAAGGGAGATAGCGGAGAACAAAGAGAGAGGATACTGGATAACTTGGTGTCGCGGCACGGTAAACAGTAAACAACAGAATTGATGCGATGGACTGTGGACAGAGAATTGAAGAAGGACATAATCGCCTAGGTCGACCGTAATGGCACATAATGATGATTTGATTGTAACTACGTTGAAAATTTGTATTTCGTTTTTATTCGATTTTTATACAAGGCAGCAGGTGTTTGTAGTCATAGCTGATGTAGTAGATATCGTGCATCATCAAGTACCGGGCCTTCTGGCGTAGGTGATCATGTCTCTCCACAACTTTCGATTTCGACAGCTATTTATAATTTCTGTTGTTGACCTTCTGCCAAGCCATTCTCTTAAGCTGGTATATTTTCTCTTTCCTTCTCTTATCTCTTCGTCCTTCAATTTTTCCCAGTTGTTACGATATATTCCAGTTGTTCTCTTCTCATTGCATGGCCAAAACATGATGATTGTTTCTTCCTAATGTTGGAAATTAGCTCTCATTTTGCGTTGGCCCCTTTCAGAACGTTTTAGTAGATGTCATCATCATCATGTGCCATACCAGTTGGTGTAGGCGATCATGTCCCTCCACAATCTTCTATCTACAGTGCATCGTATCAGTTCTGTTTTTGACTGTTTTCCATGCCATGACACCAAGCTATCTAGTATTTTCTCTCTTTGTCGTCCGCGATCTCTCTTTCCTTTTATTTTGTCAGTTGTAACCAAGTATTCCAACTTTCCTCTTCTCATGATGTGCCCGAAAAATGTTGATTGTTTATTTCTGGTGTTTTTTAGGAGCTGCCTCTTTAGTAGATGTAAAAGTAAAAAAAAAAACTAAAGTACCCCCGTCGCGCCAAGTTGCGGCGTATAGGGAATATGGTGTTAGTGACCATAAATTTACAGACCTTCGGCACATGATTTTTTGGGGTAATGTGATCGGTATTACACCCGTGCCGCTTTGCTTTCCCAGAAAATAAATCCGGTACCCATTTTTTCAGAGTGCTGTAAACGTACCTCTTCCTCTGAATTGATTCGCTGATTATCGCCTCGGAAGCTTCGCTCTATAATAATATTCATTTATTATTATGTGTCTCCTATGGCATTGCTCACTGCTACAACAACAACAACAACAATAAAAAAAAAAAAAAAAACTTTCTCGGCATACAATTCCCAGCGTCCGGTTCCTGTACAACCCTTGCCATGCGCGCCAGCAGCTACCGGTAACTTCTGCTTGTCATGCTTGACCCACTAAGAACAAGGACTCGTGTCTGAGAACAACGGTCACCATCCACAATGAGACCCACAGCTGGCCACGAGCTGACCCAAAGCCATGTCGTCTGCCGGAATTAGAAACCCAACATTGCCTGGAATTAATGCGACCAACATTGAGGTCATTACCGCCCACCCATTTTCCAAACTTCTCCTGAGCGTTGAGGCGAGGGCTGAGGGAAGCTGCTGTTAATTGAGGGAGATTAAAAAAAAAACAGGAGACAAACACAGAGATAGAATCAAGATGCAACAAAGCTTGTCAAATCATTGGGCAGTTATCACCACTATTGTCCAACAAGGAAATAACTCTAGGGGCAAAACGAGCGCTATACAATACAATCTTCATCGCAACGTTGTGCTACCAATGTCAGACCTGGACCCTAGATGCAAGAACAATAAGAAAAATAACCTCTACAGAGATGAAACGTGTTAGACGAATGACAGGAAACAGTCTGAGAGATAAGATCAGAAATTAAGAACTGAGAAAAAAGCTAGAGATAGCCCCGCCATAGAATATATAAGGAAACAACAGATAAAATGGGTTGGCCACGTGACAAGGCACGAAAGATCAAAACACAACACAAGAAGCCTTCAGCAAACGTCGTGAGAACACCAGACCAAAAGGTCGACCACTAAAAAGATGAATCGAAGGAATATTAGAAGCTCTAGGAAACATAACGGCAGCAGAGGTGAACAGAAGAGCAAAAAAAAAGCAAATGATATCTCCCCTCGACGCTGAAAGGCAGATGAGGAAAGAAAGAGGAAGAAGACATTTGCATGGTTGTATCTTTACGTGGATGATAAACAACAAAATAAAAAGGAACAACACGACGATGAGGCCAAATACACGCCTTCTTATTTTTGTCTTCTGATCCATTTCCACTATTAACTTGGCTCATAGAGACGTTGGCTACAAAATACAACACAAATATGTTAACAAATAAACAAGTGGAAGACAAAAGTCAGCCGCATACAAGTAAAAAAAAAAGTAAAGTACCCCAGTCACGCCAAGTGGCGTATAGGGAAATATGGTGTTAGTGACCCTATATTTTACAGACCTTTAGCACATGATTTTTGGGGTAATGTGGTCGGTATTACGCCCGTGCTGCTTTACTTTCCCAGAAAAAAATCCGGTACCCATTTAAGGCTGGGTTAACCCGGAAGCCGTCGGTTGGGATCGAATCCTACCCCTTGTCCTTTGTAGTCCAGTTCACTAACCACTGAGCTATTCAGCCGCATACACTTGAGTTTATTAGCAATTGTTCTTATTTATCAACTGGATTTATCGTAATTAAAGGTAGTTCTATAGCAATTAACATTGGGCAGTGAAGTATTACAGACTTCACTGCTTTAAGTTTTATCTTTAGGAAGAGGAGTGACAAGTCGCCATATTTTCTCTCCCAGAGAATATCTCAGGTGCTATCCTCGCAGCCTCCCCTCCCAGAGAATATCTCAGGTGCTATCCTCGCAGCCTCCCCTCCCAGAGAATATCTCAGGTGCTATCCTCGCAGCCTCCCCTCCCAGAGATTATCTCAGGTGCTATCCTCGCAGCCTCCCCTCCCAGAGAATATCTCAGGTGCTATCCTCGCAGCCTCCCATACCAGAGAATATCTCAGGTGCTATCCTCGCAGCCTCCCATACCAGAGAATATCTCAGGTGCTATCCTCGCAGCCTCCCCTTCCAGAGAATATCTCAGGTGCTATCCTCGCAGCCTCCCATACCAGATATTATCTCAGGTGCTATCCTCGCAGCCTCCCATACCAGAGATTATCTCAGGTGCTATCCTCGCAGCCTCCCCTCCCAGAGAATATCTCAGGTGCTATCCTCGCAGCCTCCCATACCAGAGATTATCTCAGGTGCTATCCTCGCAGCCTCCCCTCCCAGAGAATATCTCAGATGCTATCCTCGCAGCCTCCCCTCCCAGAGAATATCTCAGGTGCTATCCTCGCAGCCTCCCCTACCAGAGAATATCTCAGATGCTATCCTCGCAGCCTCCCCTACCAGAGAATATCTCAAGTGCCCTCCTCACAGCCTTACCTCCCCTAGAATATCAAAGGTGCTCTCCTCGCAGCCTTCCCTCCCCTAGAATATCTCAGGTGTTCTCCTCACAGCCTTCCCTCCCTAGAATATCTCAGGTGCTCTCCTCGCAGCCTTCCCTCCCCTAGAATATCTCAGGTGCTCTCCTCGCAGCCTTCCCTCCCCTAGAATATCTCAGGTGCTCTCCTCGCAGCCTTCCCTCCCCTAGAATATCTCAGGTGCTCTCCTCGCAGCCTTCCCTCCCCTAGAATATCTCAGGTGCTCTCCTCGCAGCCTTCCCTCCCCTAGAATATCTCAGGTGCTCTCCTCGCAGTCTTCCCTCCCCTAGAATATCTCAGGTGCTCTCCTCGCAGCCTTCCCTCCCAGAGAATATCTCAGGTGCTCTCCTCGCAGTCTTCCCTCCCCTAGAATATCTTAAGTGCCCTCGTCACAGCCTTCACTCCCCAAGAATATCTCAGGTGCTCTCCTCGCAGCCTTCCCTCCCCTAAAATATCTTAAGTGCCCTCCTCACAGTTTTGCCTCCCAGAGAAAATTTCTTTCAAGTGCCCTCTTCACAGTTTCCCCTGCCCTAGAATATCTCAAGTGCTCTCCTCGCAGACTTCCCTCCCCTAGAATATCTCAAGTGCCCTCCTCACAGCCTTCCCTCCCTAGAATATCTCAGGTGCTCTCCTCGCATCCTTCCCTTCCCTAGATTATCTCAGGTGCTCTCCTCGCAGCCTTCCCTCCCCTAGAATATCTCAGGTGCTCTCCTCGCAGCCTTCCCTCCCCTCCCCTAAAATATCTCAGGTGCTCTCCTCGCAGCCTTCCCTCCCCTAGAATATTTTAAGTGCCCTCGTCACAGCCTTCCCTCCCCTAGAATATCTCAAGTGCTCTCCTCGCAGCCTTCCCTTCCCTAGAATATCTCAGGTGCTCTCCTCGCAGCCTTCCCTCCCCTAAAATATCTTAAGTGCCCTCCTCACAGTTTTGCCTCCCAGAGAAAATTTCTTTCAAGTGCCCTCTTCACAGTTTTCCCTGCCCTAGAATATCTCAAGTGCTCTCCTCGCAGACTTCCCTCCCCTAGAATATCTCAGGTGCTCTCCTCGCAGTCTTCCCTCCCCTAGAATATCTCAAGTGCCCTCCTCACAGCCTTCCCTCCCCTAGAATATCTCAGGTGCTCTCCTCGCATCCTTCCCTTCCCTAGATTATCTCAGGTGCTCTCCTCGCAGCCTTCCCTCCCCTAGAATATCTCAGGTGCTCTCCTCGCAGCCTTCCCTCCCCTCCCCTAAAATATCTCAGGTGCTCTCCTCGCAGCCTTCCCTCCCCTAGAATATTTTAAGTGCCCTCTTCACAGTTTTCCCTCCCCTAGAATATCTCAGGTGCCCTCTTCACAGGCTTCCCTCCCCTAGAATATCTCAGGTGCCCTCTTCACAGGCTTCCCTCCCCTAGAATATCTCGGGTGCTCTCCTCACAGGCTTCTCTCCCAGAGAATATCTCAGGTGCTGTCCTCGCAGTCTTGTTTCCCAGAGAATATCTCAGGTGCTCTCCTCGCAGTCTTGTGTCCCAGAGAATATCTCAGGTGCTCTCCTCGCAGTCTTGTTTCCCAGAGAATATCTCAGGTGCTGTCCTCGCAGTCTTGTTTCCCAGAGAATATCTCAGGTGCTCTCCTCGCAGTCTTATTTCCCATAGAATATCTCAGGTCCTCCCCTCGCAGTCTTGTTTCCCAGAGAATATATCAGGTGCTCTCCTCGCAGTCTTATTTCCCATAGAATATCTCAGGTCCTCCCCTCGCAGTCTTGTTTCCCAGAGAATATATCAGGTGCTGTCCTCGCAGTCTTGTTTCCCAGAGAATATCTCAGGTGCCGTCCTCGCAGTCTTGTTTCCCAGAGAATATCTCAGGTCCTCCCCTCGCAGTCTTGTTTACCAGAGAATACCTCAGGTCCCCCCCTCGCAGTCTAATTTCCCAGAGAATATCTCATGTGCTCTTCTCGCAGTCTTGTTTCCCAGAGAATATCTCAGGTGCTGTCCTCGCAGTCTTGTTTCCCAGAGAATATCTTTCCCAGAGAATATCTCAGGTGCTGTCCTCGCAGTCTTGTTTCCCAGAGAATATCTCAGGTGCTGTCCTCGCAGTCTTGTTTCCCAGAGAATATCTCAGGTGCTCTCCTCGCAGTCTAATTTCCCAGAGAATATCTCAGGTGCTCTTCTCGCAGTCTTGTTTCCCAGAGAATATCTCAGGTGCTGTCCTCGCAGCCTTGTTTCCCAGAGAATATCTCAGGTGCTCTCCTCGCAGTCTAATTTCCCAGAGAATATCTCAGGTGCTCTCCTCGCAGTCTAATTTCCCAGAGAATATCTCAGGTCCTCCCCTCGCAGTCTTGTTTCCCAGAGAATATCTCGGATGCTCTCCTCGCAGTCTTGTTTCCCAGAGAATATCTCGGATGCTCTCCTCGCAGTCTTGTTTCCTAGAGAATATCTCAGGTGCTCTCCTCGCAGTCTTGTTTCCCAGAGAATATCTCAGGTGCTCTCCTCGCAGTCTTGTTTCCCAGAGAATATCTCAGGTGCTGTCCTCGCAGTCTTGTTTCCCAGAGAATATCTCAGGTGCTCTCCTCGCAGTCTAATTTCCCAGAGAATATCTCAGGTGCTCTTCTCGCAGTCTTGTTTCCCAGAGAATATCTCAGGTGCTGTCCTCGCAGCCTTGTTTCCCAGAGAATATCTCAGGTGCTCTCCTCGCAGTCTAATTTCCCAGAGAATATCTCAGGTGCTCTCCTCGCAGTCTAATTTCCCAGAGAATATCTCAGGTCCTCCCCTCGCAGTCTTGTTTCCCAGAGAATATCTCGGATGCTCTCCTCGCAGTCTTGTTTCCCAGAGAATATCTCGGATGCTCTCCTCGCAGTCTTGTTTCCTAGAGAATATCTCAGGTGCTCTCCTCGCAGTCTTGTTTCCCAGAGAATATCTCAGGTGCTCTCCTCGCAGTCTTGTTTCCCAGAGAATATCTCATGTGCTCTCCTCGCAGTCTTGTTTCCCAGAGAATATCCCGGATGCTCTCCTCGCAGTCTTGTTTCCCAGAGAATATCTCAGGTGCTCTCCTCGCAGTCTTGTTTCCCAGAGAATATCTCGGATGCTCTCCTCGCAGTCTTGTTCCCCAGAGAATATCCCAGGTGCCCCAGAGAGGCTTGTGTGTGGACATAATTTGTTGTTCCAGCGGCATTTGAACTCTGAACCTTCAAGTAGACAGGTGAAGCCACCGCAGCACTCAGGTGACGCCACCGCAGCACTCAGGTGAAGCCACCGCAGCACTCAGGTGAAGCCACCGCAGCACTCAGGTGAAGCCACCGCAGCACTGAAGTGGTTAGCGCATTCGCCTACTTTTCGGGTGTGTCCTGATTCATTCACCAAATTAGAGACCTGTCTTTGGGTTTCGACCATTCTTTAAAATAGGTACAGCAATTTTATGTTGTAAACAAGCGGCCTGGCGTAGTACCAGATAGTTCACCCATAAATGTTCTCAATTATATAAAAGATATGAGCAATGCTGCCACATTTGTCACATGGTGCAAGGGTGGCCTTCCGGTCAACATGGCGTATAGGAACCATCAAGGCAAATCTAAAAAGTGTTCTTCGTTGCAATTTCCACATATTCCAAGTTCCGTTTGCCGTTGGAGCTACTGAGTTTAGTGCTCTTTGCAACCGTGAGCTGTGTTTTTCATCCGGATCGTGTTTCGATATTCCGATTGCTTACGATGAATGAGGATATCGTATGACGAAGGATAGTTCAGCTGCATTCACTTTCGGTGCAGCTTTGTCTTATGTCTTTTGGCGTGTGCTGTAGTAGCTTTGATGAGGACTGCAGTTATCTTTCTTTGTTTGGATCCTACAATGAGATGAGTTTTAATTCTGATGATTCCACTGCACGGGCGGTTGAGCAATTATGGATTTTAATTCGTTTGTGGTGATACCGGGGCCTTCGACTAACCATAACCATAAGGGTGGGCTGTCAGCGCAAGAAGTCCTGCTAAATAGTATAGGACCCAAGACCCACAACAGCTCTTCTGCTGAATGTAGTCAGCGATTCATAGCCGACTTCCTGTGTCAGAATCTGTGCTCAAAGACTGAGTTGAACCTGACTCCATTTCCTAGTGCCAGACACGGACACAATTTAACTAACCTGAACAACCGAGTAGAAGTGGAAGCCAATCCCGTGACAGAAAATATCACACTGAGATCGGATGTGTTCGGTCGAAAATCTCAGACATCGCACCTTGGAAACGGAAACCACGCTACAATTATCCACGCTACAATTATCCACGCTACAATTATCCACGCTACAATTACCCACGCTACTATTATCCACGCTACAATTATCCACGCTACAGTTATCCACGCTACAATTACCCACGCTACAATTACCCACGCTACAATTATCCACGCTACAATTATCCACGCTACAATTACCCACTTTACAATTACCCACGCTACAATTATCCACGCTACAATTATCCACGCTACAATTACCCACGCTACAATTATCCACGCTACAATTATCCACGCTACAATTACCCACGCTACAATTACCCACGCTACAATTATCCACGCTACAATTATCCACGCTACAATTATCCACGCTACAATTACCCACGCTACAATTATACACGCTACAATTATCCACGCTACAATTATCCACGCTACAATTACCCACGCTACAATTATCCACGCTACAATTATCCACGCTACAATTATCCACGCTACAATTACCCACGCTACAATTATCCACGCTACAATTATCCACGCTACAATTATCCACGCTACAATTACCCACGCTACAATTATCCACGCTACAATTATCCACGCTTCAATTATCCACGCTACAATTACCCACGCTACAATTATCCACGCTACAATTACCCACGCTACAATTATCCACGCTACAATTACCCACGCTACAATTATCCACGCTACAATTATCCACGCTACAATTATCCACGCTACAATTATCCACGCTCATGTAGCTCCCATTTAGAACGGTCGATGAGCAGGCGTAAACATCAAACGAAAACATCGGCAAAACAAGTTCACAGATACTAGAAAGAAAAACCCCGTCACGCTGCGTGTCGACAGCAGATTGTTTACACACGTGACCGATAAGGAATATGGTGTTAGAGCTCATATTTTTTTTTTTAAATAGACCTTCGGCAAATTAGTTATCATTTAATGTGGTCAGTAATACGCCTGTGCTGCGTTTCGTGTCCAGATTATAAATCTGATGCTCATGTAAGGCTGGGGGAACCTGGAAGCCGTCGATCAAAATCGATGCCGATAACTGTTCTTCGTAGCCCAATTCACTAATTGTTGAGCTATCACGGCTCTCATTGGTTTATAAAAACACACTGAACTATCACGGCTCCCATTGGTATAAAAGAACGCATCGAGCTATCACGGCTCCTATTGGTTTAAAGAACAAACCGAACTATCACGGCTCTCATTGGTTAATAAAAACACACTGAACTATCACGGCTCCCATTGGTTTAAAAGAACGCATTGAGCTATCATGGCTCCCATTGGTTTATAAGAACGTCGGTAATTAACTTGAATTAAACAACAATTCAGATCATCATTGATAGATGTAAGAGCTTACAGAGGTGCTGATGTTAATAGTGACCACAACTTGTGCATTGGGAAAATAAGATTAAAATTTAGAAACCAACAGAAGAGATCAACTACACATAAAATTGATAGTCATAAACTGAAAGATGAAGCCATAAAGGAAAAGTTTAACATAGAGCTAAGTAATTGTTATTCAGCACTCGGTGAAATAGACTTAGATATCAATGAAATGTGGGACTCACAGAGCAAAGTACTAATGACAGCAGCAGAAGCAAGTGCCGGACTGAAGAAAATGGAAAAACGAGCTTGGATCTCAGACACCACATGGAAATACATCAAAGAAAGAAGAGAAGCAAAGAGAGCCATGACTAATGTAAAGACAGATCTTGGAAAGGTTCTGGCAAAAGCAACATACAAAGAATTAGACAACAAAGTGAAAAGTTCGGCAAGAAGAGATACAAGAGCTTATATAGACAACTTGGCAGAGAAAGCAGAGACAGCTGCAATTACAGGAGACAGCAGAACTCTCTATACTGTACAAAAGATGCTGACAAACACCTATACATCCAGTGGAACACCAATTCTAGACAAATCTGGATTAATGCTAACAACAAGCGCAGACATAAAAGCCCGTTGGGCGGAACACTTCAAAGAAATTCTTAACCGTCCACTACCTCACAGTTTAATAGATTTTGAAGCTGAAACACCAGCAGCAGAATTAGATGTAAATTTAGATGACTTCACCTTGAGTGAAATAGAAACCACCTTAAAGCTAATGACCAATAACAAGGCTGCTGGAGAGGATAAGTTAACAGCTGAGATCCTCAAGGCAATTGATAGCCATAATTTAATACATCTCCAAAAAATGTTCAACATCATCTGGAAAACAGAGAAGACGCCTCATAAATGGAAAAAAGGAATCATTGTTAAGATCCCAAAAAAGGGCAATCTTAGAGATTGTAACAACTGGAGAGGCGTGACACTTTTGTCAGTTGCCTCAAAGTTATTCTGTAAAATCATCCTAAATAGAATAAAGGATTCAATAGATACAGTAATGCGTGAAGAACAGGCTGGGTTTAGAAAAGGGAGAAGCTGTCTTGACCACATTTTCACTCTACGACTTATATTGGAGGAACACATTGAAAAGCAAAAACCTTTTGTACTTAACTTCATCGACTTCAAAAAGCATTTGATAGTATTCATAGAGATTCTTTGTGGAAAATTCTGAAGCAATATGGTTTACCATCAAAAATCATAAATATTATCAAAGACATGTATGATGGTTACACATGTGCAGTTCGAACAGAGGAAGGACTGAGCGAATGTTTCCCAATAGAAACTGGGGTTAAACAAGGATGTATTTTATCGCCCTTGTTATTTGGAATTGTTATGGACTTCATAATGAAGAAATGCTGCACTGGTAATAAAGGCATCGAATGGATACAAGGAGACCATTTGGAGGACCTCGACTTTGCTGATGACATAGTTCTCATCAGCAGTCAGATAAAAACGATGCAGGAAAACACAAATGAACTATCATCAATAGCCAGAAAAATTGGGCTTGAGGTCAATCATGAAAAGACTAAAGTCATGAAAAGTTTAATTCCAACAAGTGACAAAATATACATGGAAAACAAACCAGTAGAAGAGATCGATCACTTTATCTATCTTGGAAGTCACATTGATCGAGAAGGGGATACGAGCAAAGAAATTAGAATCAGACTGGCTAAAGCAGCAATGTCTTTCAGAAGCCTTGAAAAGTTGTGGAAATCAAAACTCATTAGCACAAACACAAAACTTAGGCTATTCAAATCAAATGTACTATCAACCCTTACGTATGCGTGTGAAAGCTGGAAAACAACAAGAGATATAGAAACAAAATTGAACGCATTCGAAAATAAATGTCTAAGGAAAATACTTGGTATAGAATGGAACGAATTCAAAACAAACGAGGAAATTAGAGAAATCGCCAATCAACCACTAATATCTTCAGTAATAAAGAAAAGACGATGGTCATACGTTGGACATGTGATGAGAAGAGATAATAATCGAATAGCAAAGCAAGCCCTCATATGGGAAACAACAGGTAAAAGAAAAAGAGGAAGACCCAGGGAGACACTGAGAAGAACATTGATGAGAGAGGCAAGAGCAGCAGGAATCGGCTCCCTCAATGAGATAGATCTGCTTGCACAGAACAGAGACAAATGGCGAGATTTGATAAAATATCTTTAAAAGAAAACTGCTAGAACAAAAATTCATATAGGAGAAGGTGTATCTTGGTCTACGCCCTATGGGCCGGTTACGGCTCGAAAGGTCAATAGATAGAATTAACTTGACCCGGAGGGAGTTTAATTTTATCAATAATCTTTGCTGATGTCCTCTTGAAAGATAATATCTCGAGCATCTTATCACTGCAACAAGAGCCCATGTGAGATGGGTTAAGGATATGCCAACGTGCCTGATGAATGCATCTTGTAGTGATGCTATACGGCGAGTTCAACGAAGGGAAGCAATTCGGCTGTGATCAGGATGTCTCTTAGAAGCGTCACTAGCGTCATCAATTTCTGGCATGTCATTACGCGGAACCACACACTTCGGCAAAGCCGCTTTATCAAGGCGTGCTTGATTGACTTGTTTTTCTGTTAGTTATTGAGTTATTGAGTTAATTAGTTGTTTTTTTTTGTTTTTATTTTTTGTTTGTTTGTTGTTGTTTTTTTTTTGCGGATCATAATCATTGCACTCCAAACATGTCCATTAATTGCTTAGATCCCTCCTCAGCAAATCCCACAGTGTCCAGCGACTGATGATTCCAGTTCTGTGTTGGTTGATAAGTTGTTTTTATGGACTCACTAATTTTTTTGAGGTGCGCATGGTCGTGCGGCTAAAACCACTGTTCCGCTGGCTGAAAAGCTGACGTACGGTGTTCGGTAGCCCGCGGCAGACAGAAAGGATTTTTTTCTATCGGGGGTGAAATAAAAATCCTGAGTCTCACACGTCGTGGCGACTGCTTGACCAAGCGGCCTTTATCCCTCCGGTTCTATCGTTGCCTCCGACATACACCAGCAATGGTACTATGTGTCGTAAAGAAAGTTTTTGTTTTTATTTTACAAAATTTTTATTTATCTGGCTGTGCCCATCTTTCATTATAAGGAAAATTGTATGTATATATATATATATGTAAGTAAAGTAAAGAGCTCCAGTTACGCCAAGTGGCGTATAGGAAATATGGTGTTTTTAGTGACCATACATTTTACAGACCCTCGGCACATGATTCTTGGGGTAATGTGGTCGGTATTACGCCCGTGCCGCTTTACTTTCCCAGAAAAAAATCCGGTACCCATTAAAGGCTGGATGAACCAGAACCGTCGGTTGGGATCGAACCCTACCCCTTGACCTTTGTAGTCCATTTCACTAACCACTGAGCTATCGCGGCTCCCTACAAATACGTTTAGCGATGCAAGTCACCCCTTTATACAATCATCATTATCTTGTGCCCTCGTAACTTGGAAAATTAGCTACCATTAGCTAGATGGGTTGTCACTTACTCGTCACCCATTTCTTGTAGCCTCTTCCCTTTTTGGCACAAGCAGCCAGTGATTCTCCTGCCACCGCACGATATGGTCAACCCACTTCAGTCTTGGTTTGGAGACCAACAAGATTCGACCACTCGATGAATCAATTAAATATTCATATTTTCTTTATAATAATTGAAGTATTCACATTATCTTTATATCATCATCATCATGGGTCACACTGTTTGGCGTAGGCGATCATGTCTTTCCGCAATTTCCTATCTACACAGAATCGTATCAGTTCTGTTGTTGACTGTTTTCCATGCCATGACACCAAGCTATCTTGTATTTTCTCTCTTTGTCGTCCGCGATCTCTCTTTCCATGTATTTTGCCAGTTATAACCAAGTATTCCAACTTTCCCCTTCTCATGATGTGCCCGGAAAAATTTTGATTGTTTTTTTCTGATTGTTTTTAGGAGTTCCCATTTTGTGTTGGCCTCTTTGAGAATTTCCTCACTGGTCTTTTTAGCTGTCCAGGGAACTTTCAACATTCTTCTGAGAAATCCCATCTCTGTGGCCTCTAATCGTCTTTATAATGAAAGAAGTATTCCTATTATTTATATAATGCATTGTGCTGCCAATGCTAGTCCTGGACCCTGGATTCAGGGAACCATGGGAAATGTGACATCTACTGGGATGGAATGTGTCGGAGGAGTGACGGGGGGCGGTCTTAGAGCTAGGATCAGAGATGAAGGACTGACAAAAAATCTGGGAATAACCCCCGCTATAGAATATATAAAGAAACAACACAACATATACAAAGTACAATGGAGTTCGTACATATGGGTCATGGTTCTTCTCTGAGGTTCTGTGTGTTTCGAGGAGAAGATCCGAGCAACTGTAGATATGCACGAAGCGTGATGATGATGATCCAAGCAACATATCGTATAACATAACATAGCAACATAAAACATATCACAGAGAACTATAACATGAAATAGCACAACATAACACAGAAACATAACACAGCAACATAACATAGCAACATAACACATAAATATGACACAGCAACATGACATAGCAAACATAACACAGAAACATAATATAGCAACATGACATAGCAACATGGCATAGCAACATGACATAGCAACATGGCATAGCAACATGACATAGTAACATGACACAGCAGCATGACATAGCAACATAAAATAGCATAGCGATATAAAACATATCACATAGAACCGTATAATAAAATACCACAGCAACATAGCGCAGCAATATGACATAGCAACATGATACAGCAACATAATGTTGGAGCAACATTACACAGCAATATGACATAGAAACATGACGTAGCAACATAACATAGCAACATGACACAGCAACATAATACAGCAACATAACATAGCAACATGACAGCAACATAATACAGCAACATAACATAGCAACATGACACAGCAACATAACACAGCAACATAACATAGCAACATAATACAGCAACATAACACAGAAACATATCCCAGCAACATGATTTAGGAACATAACACAGCAACTTGACATAGCAACATAACATAACATCATAATATAGCAACATAACACAACAACATACCACATAAACGTAACACAGCAACATGACATAACAACAGGACAAAGCAACAGTACATAACATAACATAGCAACATGACAAAGCAAAATAAAATAGAAACATAACACAACAAATTACCACAGAAACATAACACACCAACATGACATAGCAACAGGACATAGCAACATCACATAGCAACATAACTCAGCAACATAACATAACTTAGCAACATGATACAGCAACATGACATATCACAACAAAGCAACTTGATACAGCAACATAGCAACATGACACTGCACCATAACGTAACATAATATAGCAACATGAAACAGCAACATAACATAACTTAGTAACATGACATAGCAACACGACATAATATAGCAACATGACATAGCAACATAACATATCAACATGACATTAAATAGCATAACAAAATGACATTGCAACATAACATAACATAACATAGCAACATGACATAACATAGCAACATGACATAGCAACATGACATAGCAACATGACATATCAACATGACATAACATGACATTGCAACATAACGTGACATAGCAACATGACATTGCAACATGACATAGCATAGTAACTTGGCATAGCAACATGACATAACATAACCAACATGTTATTGCAAAATAACATAACATAGCAACATGACATAACAACATGACATTGCAACATGACATTGCAACATCACATAGCATAGCAACATGACATATCACAACATTGCAAAATGACATAGCAACATGATATGAGAACATGAAATAACATAATTTAGCAACATGACATTGCAACATAACATAACATAGCAATATGACATAATATAGCATCATGACATAACTTGGCAACTAAACATAGCGTCATAACATAGCGTCATAATATAGCAACATGACATAACAACATGACATAGCAACATAACATAACATAGCAAAATGGCATAATATAGCATCATGACATAACTTGGCGACTAAACATAGCGTCATAACATAGCGTCATAATATATAGCAACATGACATAACAACATGACATAGCAACATGACATACCTCTTTAGGATGATTAAAAAGAAAGAAAAGTATAAACAACAGAGAGAAGATGTTTCCACTTTACTTTCTCCTCTCCTCATTAGAAAACAAAGACTGGCCATATAAGTCTCCACCAATCATCTGTGAAGTTTCCACACAGCCCACTATCTTGATATTCTTCACATGACAATGTTTACAAATGTAGTTATCGTCTCAAGCTAAAATAAATACTCAATAATAATTTAGATAAATTACATATAGTTAGTACCCTTTGTAAAGTCAAATATTAGAATACTCACAGGGGGAACATGAAAATGTGATGTTAATCGGCTCATATGATAGAAGACCTGAGTTATTGAGTTATTGAGTTATTTGCGGGTCATCATCATTGCACTCCGAACATGTCCATAGGTGCTCAGATCCCCTCCTCAGCAATTCCCAAAGTGTCCAGCGACTGACGACTCCAGTTCTGTGTTGGTTGATAAGTCTTCTTACACGGCCACTAAGTTTCTCATTTCTGGCTGTGCCCACCTTAACTCCCATCTCCATCATCCGAAGAAGTGACGTGGATCTGTGTTTGTCGAAGTCCTGTGCTCTTCCCACATCTCGGAGGGCATTGATGATGTCCGCCCGATCCACTGGTTGCCCGTCCTCAACGACAGCGCAGCTAGCCAACCTGTCCGCTCTTTCATTTCCCCGTACTCCCGCATTCCATGGACATAGACAAAGGTGACCTTACGTATTTTGGATTTCTGCAACGACTCTACCCATTGCATGCGTACAGAGCCCGCCTACACTTTTTTTTATCATTGGTAGACCTGAGTAAGGAGAGGAACCCCTGGTTGACATGACCTATCCATAGGTTCGGAGCCAATAGCGAGGTGTAACGTAGACTTCTATAAGGTTTGGCGACACCTTTCTAAACAAGGTACACAACAAAAGACTGAAATCTTTCGTTCCCTGAAGAAGGCCGCATGTAGGCCAAAACGTCAGTATTTTGTTGTTTTCCTTTTTTATTGCTGTCACCATACCTTGTCGGAGTGTACATTACACCCCTTTACGGGTTCCTTGCTACCAGCTTTACAGCAGCACTACAACTTGTTGCCTGTCCATAGGCTTCTCTGGTCTGGTCTTGCAAACATTATTTTCTCGTGAAGAACCGGTTAATTGTCGAAAGAGATAAGGTAGCCAAAGACATGGGTATATGTTTGTGTACTCAATAAGGTACAATGTAAACTATACAATACAATGTGCAAGGCAACGCAGTACAGTGTAGAGTGGTACAGTACAGTACAGAGTAGAGTGGTACAGTACAGTAGAGTGTAGAGGGGTGCAGTACAGTACAGTGTAGAGTGATGCAGTACAGTACAGTGTAGAGTGGTACAGTACAGTGTAGAGTGGTGCAGTACTGTACAGTGTAGAGTGATACAGTACAGTGTAGAGTGATGCAGTACAGTACAGTGTAGAGTGGTACAGTACAGTGTAGAGTGATGCAGTACAGTACAGTGTAGAGTGGTACAGTACAGTGTAGAGGGGTGCAGTACAGTACAGTGTAGAGTGATGCAGTACAGTACAGTGTAGAGTGGTACAGTACAGTGTAGAGTGATGCAGTACAGTACAGTGTAGAGTGGTACAGTACAGTGTAGAGTGGTGCAGTACAGTACAGTATAGAGTGGTACAGTACAATACAATGTAGAGTGGTACAGTACAGTACAGTGTAGAGTGGTGCAGTATAGTACAGTGTAGAGTGGTACAGTACAGTAAGTGTAGAGTGGTACAGTGCAGTACAGTGAAGAGTGGTACAGTACAGTACAGTGTAGAGTGGTGCAGTACAGTACAGTGTAGAGTGGTACAGTGCAGTACAGTGAAGAGTGGTACAGTACAGTACAGTGAAGAGTGGCACAGTACAGTGTAGAGTGGTACAGTACAGTACAGTGTAGAGTGATACAGTACAGTACAGTGAAGAGTGGTACAGTACAGTACAGTGTAGAGTGTATACAGTACGTTACAGTGTAGAGTGTATTCAGTGCAGTACAGTGTAGAGTGGTAAGTGCAGTACAGTTTAGAGTGGTACAGTACAGTGTATTTATTTATATGACGCTTAAACTTTTAACATTAGACAATATCAAAACAGCATAATACAACATACTGCAACAATAAAACAAAACAATACAATATAATAAAACGCAACATAGCACAATACAATATATTACAATACAATACAATACAACACAACACAATACAATACAATACAATACAATACAATACAATACAATACAATACAATACAATACAATACAATACAATACAATACAATACAATAATAAAACGAAACATAGCACAATACAATATATTACAATACAATACAATACAACACAACACAATACAATACAATGCAATACAATACAATATAATACAATACAATACAATACAATACAATACAATAAAACGAAACATAGCACAATACAATAAAATACAATACAATACAATAAAATACAGTAGAATACAATATAATACAATACAATAAAACGCAACACAATACAATACAATAACTACAATACAATACAATGCAATACAATAAAGTACAACACAATACAATATATCGTAACATCATAACACAATATAGTATAGTATAGTATAGTATAGTATAGTATAGTATAGTATAGTATAGTATAGTATAGTATAGTATAGTATAGTATAGTATAGTATAGTATAGAATAATATAGTATAGTATAGTATAGTATAGTATAGTATAGTATAGTATAGTATAGTATAGTATAGTATAGTATAGTATAGTATAGTATAGTATAGTATAGTATAGTATAGTATAGTATAGTATAGTATAGTATAGTATAGTATAGTATAGTGTAGTATAGTATAGTATAGTATAGTATAGTATAGTATGGTATGGTATGGTATGGTATCGTATCGTATAGTATAGTATATTATATTATAGTATAGTATAGTATAGTATAGTATAGTATAGTATAGTATAGTATAGTATAGTATAGTATAGTATAGTATAGTATAGTATAGTATAGTATAGTATTAGTATAGTATAGTATTAGTACAGTACAGTACATTACAGTATAGTATAGTATAGTATAGTATAGTATAGTATAGTATAGTATAGTATAGTATAGTATAGTATAGTATAGTATAGTATAGTATAGTATAGTATAGTATAGTATAGTATAGTATAGTATAGTATTAGTTTAATATAGTATAGTGTAGTGTAGTGTAGTGTCTTGTGGTATAGTATAGCGTAATATTATAAAACAATACAATACAATATAATATTACTATATAATATAATATAATATAATACAATACAATACAATACAATACAATACAATACAATACAATACAATACAATATAATATAATATAATATAATATAATATAATATAATATAATATAATATAATATAATATAATATAATATAATATAATATAATATAATATAATATAATATAATATGACGGATAACTTTTTTTTCTTAATTATAACTTGGCAGCGAGTAATTTTAACGTCCACTGGAATAATCAAATAGAAACAGACAAGGGGAAATTATGCATGCACGAGGGGTCAACAACACCGGATCTTCAGCTGCCCGGGAGATTTGAACAAAAAAATCTGATGGTGAACGACCTTGAGAGCAAGAGGAGATATGAAGTGAAGATGGGGCTGACCTTAAGCAACTAGCTCCATTAAAGTGTCAAAGACTGGCTCACATGTGATCTATTTCGTGAGTTCTTGGAGATTGGGTTTAGATCTGTTGTGGTCTCTTGTTTTCGTATCTGTCATCTAGACGTTTATTTGTGTGAAATAGAGAGAAAGAAGTGATTGAGAGATCGAGAAGGAGGGACAAAGAGAGGGAGGGAGAGAATGTATATGAAAATGTGTGTAGTTATGCATCCTGTAAGAGAAAGTATAATGCAATGTAAGAAATTGTGAGCGGGAAATTACATTTTAGGGGCAGACATGTAAAGGGGGAAAAAGTATTTTTAGAGAGTTGAAGAGTGTAAGAGAAATGTTGAGAATGTAATATTGTAATATTGTATAGAGAGAAGAAATTATATGAATACAGTGTATAAGAAAGAGATAAATATGAATGTAAGAGAGCGAAAGACATAGACACATTTAAATGTAATGTAGAATAAAGTAGAGGGACATCTTGATGTCAATGACAAGAATATAAGAATTTGAATGTAAGATTATGTAAGTAAAAGATGAATATAATTGAACAACTAAATAAAGAATACAAATGTGAATGTAAGATAGAGTGACGGTGAGAGGAATGTGAATGTAAGATAGTGTGACGGTGAGAGGAATGTGAATGTAAGATAGAGTGACGGTGAGATGAATGTGAATGTAAGATTGAGTGACGGTGAGAGGAATGTGAATGCAAGATAGAGTGACGGTGAGATGAATGTGAATGTAAGATAGAGTGACGGTGAGAGGAATGTGAATGTAAGATAGTGTGACGGTGAGAGGAATGTGAATGTAAGATAGAGTGACGGCGAGATGAATGTGAATGTAAGATAGTGTGACGGTGAGAGGAATGTGAATGTAAGATAGTGTGACGGTGAGATGAATGTGAATGTAAGATAGTGTGACGGTGAGAGGAATGTGATTGTAATATTGAGTGACGGCGAGATGAATGTGAATGTAAGATAGTGTGACGGTGAGAGAAATGTGAATGTAAAATAGAATGACGGTGAGATGAATGTGAATGTAAGATAGAGTGACGGTGAGAGGAATGTGAATGTAAGATAGAGTGACGGTGAGAGGAGTGTGAATATAAGCTAGAGTGAGGTGAGAGGAATGTGAATGCAAGATAGAGTGACGGTGAGAGGAATGTGAATGCAAGATAGAGTGACGGTGAGATAAATGTGAATGTAAGATAGAGTGACGGTGAGAGGAATGTGAATGTAAGATAGTGTGACGGTGAGATGAATGTGAATGTAAGATAGTGTGACGGTGAGATGAATGTGAATGTAAGATAGAGTGACGGTGAGAGGAATGTGAGTATAAGATAGTGTGACGGTGAGATGAATGTGAATGTAAGATAGTGTAACGGTGAGATGAATGTGAATGTCAGATAGTGTGACGGTGAGATGAATGTGAATGTAAGATATAGTGACGGTGAGATGAATGTGAATGTAAGATTGTGTGACGGTGAGAGGAATGTGAATGTAAGATAGTGTGACGGTGAGATGAATGTGAATGGAAGATTGTGTGACGGTGAGAGGCATGTGAATGTAAGATAGTGTGACGGTGAGACTAATGTGAATGTAATATAGTGTGACGGTGAGATGAATATGAATGGAAGATTGTTTGACGGTGAGAGGAATATGGATGTAAGATAGTGTGACAGTGAGATGAATGTGAATATTAGATAGTGTGACGGTGAGAGGAATGTGAATGTAAGATAGTGTGACGGTGAGATGAATGTGAATGTAAGATAGAGTGACGGTGAGATGAATGTGAATGGAAGATAGTGTGGACGGTGAGATGAATGTGAATGTAAGATATAGTGACGGTGAGATGAATGTGAATGTAAGATAGTGTGGACGGTGAGATGAATGTGAATGTAAGATAGAGTGACGGTGAGATGAATGTGAATGTAAGATAGTGTGACGGTGAGATGAATGTGAATGTAAGATAGAGTGACGGTGAGATGAATGTGAATGTCAGATAGTGTGACAGTGAGATGAATGTGAATGGAAGATTGTGTGACGGTGAGAGGAATGTGAATGGAAGATTGTGTGAGAAAGAAAAGTAGAACGTATATTATAGAAAGTAGATTAAAAGAGAGAGAGTTGTGAATTAGAATAAAGATTTAAGGATCGTCATAAATTCTTCCACTTTTCCTTGAGCGCAGAACGACAATACAATCAGAACGACAAAACAGTCAGAACGACAATACAGTCAGAACGACAATACAGTCAGAACGACAAGACAGTCAGAACGACAATACAGTCAGAACGACAAAACAGTCAGAACGACAATACAGTCAGAACGACAAGACAGTCAGAACGACAATACAGTCAGAACGACAAGACAGTCAGAACGACAATACAGTCAGAACGACAAGACACTCAGAACGACAAGACAGTCAGAACGACAATACAACGTCATTATCATGTGCCATACCGGTTGGCGTAGGCGATCATGACCTTCCACAATCTTCTATCCACAGTGCATCGTATCAGTTCTGTTGTTGACTGTTTTCCATGCCATGACACCAAGCTATCTAGTATCTTCTCTATTTGTTGTCCACGATCTCTCTTTCCATGTATATTGCCAGTTGTAACCAAGTATTCCAACTTTCCTCTTCTCTGTTGATTGTTTTTTTTATCTGATGTTTTTAGGAGCTCCCTTTTTGTGTTGGCCTCTTTGAGAATTTCATCAATTGTCTTTTTAGCTGTCCAGGGATCTTTCAACATTCTTCTGAGAAATCCCATTTCTGTGGCCTCTAATTGTCTTTACATTTGTTTGTCTACTGTCCATGATTTGCTTCCATATGTCAGAGTTGGTTCTAAACAGCACCGATGAACTCTCGTTCTCATTTCTATTGACATAGATTTTTGCATAAGATATTTTTCATTTTCTGAAATGCTATTTTGGCCTGAGCTATTCTGCTTTTTATTTCTGTGGTGCATCTCCCATCTGATGTTATCACTGTGCCCAAGTATTTCAAACGTTGCACTTGTTTCAGATTTGTCCTGTTTATCTTTATGCTGCATGATGGTGATGATTGTTTCTTCGAAAATGACCATTACTTCTGTTTTCTTACTATTCAGACTGAGACCTTTCTTTTTGCTTTCTTTTAGTGCACAAGAATTGTCATTTGAAAATAAAAATTACTAACACCGCCCCCCCCCCCGCCTTCTCCGTTATCTTAATTAAATATTAATTCAAATTTCTCTAATGCACATGCTTAGGTTGCCAGCATATCGGGATAAAGCAAGTGAGTAATTGTCAACGCTTCGGACAGAGCAAGTATGTAATTGTCACCGTTTGGTACAAGACATATATGTCATTGTCAACAACTGGTATAAGACAACTATGTTATTGTCAACGTCTTGTACAAGACGTGTATGTCATTGTCAATGTCTGGTACAATACAAATATGCTATTGTCAACGTCTGGTACAAGACGTGTATGTTATTGTCAACGTCTGGTACAAGACGTGTAAATCATTGTCAATCTTTGGTGCAAGACATGTAAGTCATTGTCACCGCCTGGTACAAGACATGTAAATCATTGTCAATGGCTGGTACAAGACATGTAAATCATTGTCAATGTCTGGTACAAGACGTGTATGTTATTGTCAACGTCTTGTACAAGGTATGTAATTGTCAACGTCTGGTACAAGACATGTAAGTCATTGTCAATGTCTGGTACAAGTCATGTAAGTCATTGTCAATGTCTGGTACAAGACATGTAAGTCATTGTCAATGTCTGATACAAGTCATGTAAGTCATTGTCAATGTCTGGTACAAGACATGTAAGTCATTGTCAATGTCTGGTACAAGACATGTAAGTCATTGTCATTGTCTGGTACAAGACATGTAAGTCATTGTCAACGTCTGGTACAAGACTTGTATATTATTGTCAATGTCTGGTACAAGACATGTAAGTCATTGTCAACGTCTGGTACAAGACTTGTATATTATTGTCAATGTCTGGTACAAGACATGTAAGTCATTGTCAATGGCTGGTACAAGACATGTAAGTCATTGTCAATGGCTGGTACAAGACATGTAAGTCATTGTCATTGTCTGGTACAAGACATGTAAGTCATTGTCATTGTCTGGTACAAGACATGTAAGTC